>CAJHQP010002016.1:0-96113 GCA_905132765.1 Moricandia arvensis | reverse complement strand
ACGAGGTTTTCCGGAGGAAGGTTTTTAACGAGTTCACGACTTGTCTTACAAATAACCTAGGCCCTATCTCTTGCTTCCCTCTTATCACCATCGTTTGTCTTGCTTGAGCCAGCACCAGTTGAACTCTCCGAGATGTGAGCTTTGGCTTCCCTCTCCTTCATGAACTGAATTTTCTTGTGGTCGTGCTTCTTGCAGTGATCATAGTTACCATTGAACCTCCGGTCTTCATACTTTTTGAACGCCGCCTTTTTTGCCATTGGAGTTTCAACTTGATCAGTTTGCGCAGCTTGGTTAGCCAATGTAAGCTCCCCCTTACCTCCAAATAACCCAATAGAGCCCTGCTCCTTTTGTATTTCAGCACACACATCTTCTAGAGATGGGAGCTTATCAGCTCTCAAGATATGCTTGATGAGGCTATTGTAGGCTGGGTTTAGGGTGAGCAGGAGCCCAAAGACCTTATCTTGCTTACCCCTCTCATTCAACTCATCAGCATCAACCGTGCTTGGTCTCAACATCTCATGCTCGGACCTGAGTGCTCGGAACCTCCCAAGATGCTTAGTGAACTCCATATCCTCTTGTAGCAACCCATTGATTACTCTCTTCACCTCAAACACTCGGCTCAAGTTTGAGATGTTCCCATACACTTTTTTCAAGGTATCCCATAGGTCCTTTGCGGTTTCACAGTAGCTATAAGCTTCCATGATAGGAGTCTCAAGGGATCCTTGAAGTAGTGTCATCACCATCATTTCTTCTTGCTGCCATTTCTCCACCTCACTTTTGGCACTTGCATCTTCACCTTCTTGATTAATGAACTTAGGAGCATCACTGGATGTGATATGACCCCATAAGCCCTTACTTCCCGCAGCAGTCTTCACCAGGCGAGACCACAACAGATAGTTACTCCCCTTGAGAGTAACCGGAACCTTCATGCTAACACTATCCATCTACAACCAGCTTCACTTCAAAAGCTTGGAAACGAGTAGATCTATACCTTAGAACACGGATGAACCCAGAAACAAGAGGAAAGGTTGAGTCTTTGAAGGTAAGAACGTGAAAGACTCAAGCTTTTACACCACACAAACTTCAACTTCAGTCTTCAACCCGGATCTTCAAATAACAGCCTTGGATCTTCAAAAAGCTTCAACCTTGATCTTCTTCAACTCGATGAACACAAACCCAGATCGTGATGAACCTGGCTCTGATACCATAAGATATTTTGATATCTTAGTAGAAATGTAACCAGAAAGAGATTAAGAACATATTTAGAAAGGAAAAGACTTGATTTAGACTTAACGAGAAGAGAGATTATGAGAGACTATGAAGAACATCTTGAGACTCAAAAATTTAGAGAGAACTGTATGATTTATTCATCCACTCGGGGTTACAATATATAGAGAAGATCTACAAGGGTTTTCGTAAACCAAGGAAAAAAGGAGTGGCCAAGATCAACTCAGGCGCGCCTAATTTGAAAAGAGAGCTTCCTGGCCAAGTAAATGTCATCAGGATCTTTGAAAAGATGCTGATCCTTTCCAGCCTTGTGCCAGCCTATCCTTGGAGAGCTTCTTCCTTTCCATCTGATGGATAAGGTTACTTCGCCAACGGATCACTTCTGGTAACTTTAGTTTTACCCGGATGGTAAAACTGGTCGAGTGCTTCTGGGTCGACCTTGTACGGCCTGTACGGCCTTGTACGTATTGAGAGGAAGAACCAGTAAGAAGAAGAGACACTGGTCAGAAGAAACAAAGAGAAGAAATTCGCCAGTTACTTGAAGTTGAAGCTATTCCGTACAGTCTTGATGTGTAAGGTATTTACCTTGACCTAACCTGCCTTGGAAGGCAAGGCAAGATAGGGAACTCGTGCACCTTGACCACCAGAGAGAAAGAAGACCGTTGGGGATCTGTTTGACTGAGTTTGAATCTGGAAATGGACAAAGTCACATGTTCTGGTTAAGGGAGAAGACTGTTAGGAGATGTCACTTTCACATTGGGCAGAAGAAGATTAGTTTATAGTTTCTCTTTTGTTTATTCTTTGTGTCACTGTCTCTGATCTCTCTCTGGACTCTCTATTTAATTGTAAGCAAGCAACACAATTAATCAAAGGAGTGAGAATCTCCCTTTTCTCTCTACAATCTCTCTCTCTCTTCATTCTGTCCAGAAATGTGTTCTTGAGTTCATCTCTCTTGTTCTTCACTCATTCTTAACCAAACTTGATGTGATCATGGACCGGATCACTAAGGAGAACAAGGAGAGTGTAGATGAGCCACATGAAGCCACATTGCACCAGCAGCTTGGTGATGATGCTCTAGCCATTCTTGAAGGTCCCATGACTCGTTCCAGAGTCAAGAAGCTTAAAGAGGATGTTGTTGGATTACTCACTTCACATCCACAACAAGAAAGTCTTGGACAAGGTCTGATCCGAGATGTCTTGATCACCATTCAAGCCATCTCTACATCAAGCTGAGTTAGTGTCTAGGCAAGACATGGGGTGCGTGCTCTTTTCCTTGCTTTTTGTTTTGTCCCACGAGGTTTTCCGGAGGAAGATTTTTAACGAGGCCACAACTTGTCTTCACATCACTTAGGCCCTATCTCGGTCCAAGGCTAAAGAAGTTTACATTTTATTTCATTTAAAAGCTTATGTTAAACTTAAAATATAGTTTCCTTTTTACTTATTTCCGAAACCCTAGAGAGCATGTTCTCTGGTTTCTCCTTATTTAAACGGGTCTCTAAACCCTATTGTAAGGATACATCCTTTAATCAACGAGTTATCTTTCTCCTTGACGGCTCTCTCTCTAAGACAAGTTGTCGAGTTTCTTCTGGTGTGTAGTATCCAGGAACCTAAGGGTGTTTGCTTGGTGTGTTATATCCGAGTTATTCATCTAGGAGTATCAAGAGATCTTATCATCCCTCTTGTGTCACCAATCGATCCACAACCTTGAAGAACTTGAGTCTCTGATTCGTTCTTGCAAGGATCTATCCCTTCCCATCAACCAAAGAGCATCCTAGGGGCGCATCAAGTGGTATCAGAGCAACTTTGGTTGGGAAGTACTCGTTTTTTCTCTCTTGTTATTTTTGTTTCATCCGTGTTTCATCTCTATCATCTTGTTTAAGCAGTAGTTCTAATTGTTTAGGGCTGCTCGAGTTTCATAAGAGTTTAGACAAGGATTTAAACTTTTTCCTTTTTGCTTGCGAGAAAACCCTAGAGAGAGAAACCCTAGCCGCCTAAGTTCTTTGCTTCTTTGATCACTTTTTTCATCTGTTAATCTTGTTAATCACCTTGAACTCGAGTAGATTAAGGTTGTTTAGGGTGCTAGACAAGCTTAGAAAAGTTTAGACAAGGTTTGAAGAATTTCCTTTTTACTTGAATCGGCAAACCCTAATCTCCTTTTTTCTTGTAGCCGATTATCCTTTTTACTTTTTTCTTGCAGAAGAAGCTTTGGTTTGTTTTATCCTTTTTCCTTTTTGCTTGTCTTATTACCTAGAAACCTTTTACTGGTTATATTGTTTCTCCTTTGTGCAGGAAGCAATGGGATCCGAGTCTGAAGAAGAAGCTGCACTCGTCAGGAAGAACAAGCTTCTCATGGAGGCTATGTCGGCTCAACCCAATCAGAACATGGTAGCAACCATGACCGAGATGATGAGGACCAACCTCAATGACATCCGGAGAGAGCTCAGAGAAGAAGTCAGAAGAACTACTAGTCAAGTTCCAAACCGAGAGACTAGGAGAGAAGAGAGACCTCATGCAACTCGCCAAGAGCATGCTGGTTATGAGGAGACTGACAATGAGTATGAACACCTCAGTTCATCCTCAAGACAAAGCCAAAGAAGACATAAGCGTGTCCAAGAAAGAAGGATGAACCAGGAAGATGAGCTTGCTGGTTTGAAGATAAAGATACCCCCATTCCATGGCAAAACTGATCCGGATGCCTACCTTGAGTGGGAGAAGAAGATTGAGTTAGTCTTTCAGTGTAAGCAGTACACAAACCACAAGAAGATTCAGATTGCTGCTACTGAATTCTATGACTATTCTCTAAGTTGGTGGGATCAGTACATCACAACTCGTAGAAGGAATGGAGAGGAACCAGTTGAGACTTGGACAGAGATGAAGTCTATCATGCACAAGAGGTTTGTTCCAAGTCACTACCACAGAGACTTGCATCACCGACTTAGAAAGCTTACCCAAGGTTCAAGATCAGTGGAGGAGTATTACCAGGAGATGGAGTTGCTCATGCTAAGAGCTAGCATATCAGAAGATAGAGAAGCAACCATGTCAAGGTTCCTATGTGGCTTAAACCGAGAGATACAAGACAATGTTGAGATGCAACATTATGTGGAGCATGAAGAGATGCTACACAAGGCTATTCTTGTGGAGCAACAGCTCAAGAGGAAGGGACAATCACGCAACCACTATGGCTCTAACCGGTTACACAACACCAAGGAAGAGAAGTCACCTTACCCTAAGGAGTCTAAACCGTTCCAGAAGGATCACAAGTCCTATCCAAGAGAAGAGACAAAACCAAGCAGTGCTCTTGACAAGGGCAAAGACAAGGTTGAAGCTTCTAGTTCCAGAGCTCGTGATGTCAAGTGTTTCAAGTGCCAAGGAAGAGGTCATTATGCCAATGAATGTACCAACAAGAGGGTCATGATCTTGCTGGAT
Organism: Moricandia arvensis; assembly: GCA_905132765.1. Classification (NCBI taxonomy): domain Eukaryota; kingdom Viridiplantae; phylum Streptophyta; class Magnoliopsida; order Brassicales; family Brassicaceae; genus Moricandia; species Moricandia arvensis. Next base: position 91,460 of record CAJHQP010002016.1, on the reverse strand, counting down.
GTTGATCTGAGTTAATAAAGAGCGGAGGTCTTAGAGGTTCAGAATGATGTTTGGGATCAAAAGAAGGTTTGTGCAAAATTAAGGCGAGTGTACGGACGGTACGGACTGTACGGATTGTACGGCCGACCGTACGGACCACTCGACCTAAAACACTTTATTCTCGACCAAAAACCATTTTGGGTTTGTGCAAATTCCGGGTCAAGTTGTACGGATGAGCCTGGTCCGTACAACCTAAGGTCTGTACAACAATGGTGGATACTTGGGTTACAAGGCAGGAAGAAGGCAAGGTTAAATGGTGTGGGTAAAAGAAGGAAGTTAACCATTGGGGTTACTCAGTAAGAAGATGGCTCGCGGATAAGGGTTTATGCTTGACCGAGACAGCCTGTCCCTTGCTGGAAAGAAGAAGGCATCTGGTCAAGATGCCAAAAGGATCTCGCACCCACAGCCACAAGTTTGAATCAGGCGGTCCTCTTCCCTTGACCAGCCACGTCTCCCCTTCCTTAGCCTTTGCTTTTGTATCCGTTGTAAACCTAAATCACTCTCTATATATTTGTATCTCCTCTCAGAATAATCAATCAAGCAAATCATTTCTTTCTCTTGTGGTTCTCTCTACTCTCTCTCGAGTTCATCATGAACATCGAGCAAAATCTCTTCTAATCTCTCAATCTTTCACTCTTTCTCTCATACTCTCGGTTACTCTCGGTTACTCTACTCTCATTCTCTCAAAATCTCACTGGAAGATGGAGAGTATGCCTCAGAAGATGACAGCACCGAGTCTGACCAAGAAGACACTGAAGAAGAACATGAAGAAGGACCAGCCCAGGGGAAGCTTGTAGTAGCAAGAAGGCTTCTAAGCTTGCAAAACAAGGCTGAGGAGCTAGAGCAACGTGAGAACCTATTCTACACCCGGTGCTTGGTCCAAGGGAAAGTTTGCAGCTTCATTGTTGATGGAGGTAGTTGTGTGAATGCTGCGAGTGAAACCATGGGCAAGAAGTTGGGATTGAAGGTTCAGAAGCATCCCAAACCTTACCGGCTACAATGTCTAAATGAAGAAGGCACCATGAAGGTTTCAAGTCAAGTCCTTATTCCCTTAGCCATTGGGAGATATGAAGATGAAGTCTTATGTGATGTGTTGCCTATGGAAGCTGGTCACATACTTCTTGGAAGACCTTGGCAATCCAATCGCCGAGTTATCCATGATGGCTTCACGAACAAGCACTCCTTTGATTTCAAGGGACGCAAGACCACTCTGGTTCCCTTGACACCTAAGGAAGTTCAACAAGATCAGGTTCAACTCCAAAAGAAGAAGGAGATTGATCTAAAACGGCTGGAACTAAGCAGCCAAACTTCTATGCTAACATGGGTGATATCAAAAGAACTCTCCTCTCTAAACAATCTGCTATCTTACTTGTGTTTAAAGAAACTCTTTTGAACTTAACAGATTCTACACCGGTGTATCCGAGTGAAATGGTTTCCCTTTTGCAGGAGTTTCAAGATGTATTTCCAGAGGACAATCCCATTGGTTTACCACCTTTGAGAGGGATTGAGCACCAGATAGACTTTGTTCCAGGATCTACACTTCCAAACCGGCCAGCATACATAACCAACCCGGTTGAGACCAAGGAGTTGCATTAGATGCTGATGCCATTTACTTGGCCAGGAAGCCTCGGTTTGAATTAGGCACTCCCCCTCCTCAACCACAGCCACATCTTTTACCTTCTGCTTTACGAAAACCCTTGTAACTCTCTCTATATAAGCATACCCCGAGTGGATGAATAAATCATACAGTTCTCTCTAAACTTTCGAGTCTAACCATGTTCTTCATAGTCTTTCATTAATCTTCCTAGTTCTTAGTCTAAACCGAGTCTTTTGTTCATCAAATCTCTTTCTAGTCTCGTTCTTGTTACTTATTCATCTAAGATCTTAAAAGATCTTATGGTATCAGAGCCAGGTTCATCACGATCTGGGTTTGTGTTCATCGAGTTGAAGAAGATCAAGGTTGAAGCTTTTCGAAGATCTAAAGCTGTTCTTTGAAGATCCGGGTAGAAGACTGAAGTTTGAAGCTTGTGTGGTGTAAAAGCTTGAGTCTTTCACGTTCTTACATTCAAAGTCTCAACCTTTCCTCTCGTTTTTGGGTTCATCCGTGTTCTAAGGTATAGATCCATTCATTTCCAAGCTTTTGAAAGTCAAGCTGGTTGTAGATGGATAGTGTTAGCATGAAGGTTCCGGTTACTCTAAAAGGGAGTAACTATCTGTTGTGGTCTCGTTTGGTGAAGACTGCTGTGGGAAGTAAGGGCTTATGGGGTCATATCACATCCGGTGAAGCCCCTAAGCTCATTACTCAAGAAGGTGAAGCTGCAAGTGCCACAAGTGAGGTGGAGAAGTGGCAGCAAGAAGACATGATGGTGATGACACTTCTTCAAGGATCTCTTGAGACTCCTATCATGGAAGCTTATAGCTACTGTGAAACCGCAAAGGATCTATGGGAGACCTTGAAGAAGGTGTATGGAAATATCTCAAACTTGAGTCGTGTGTTTGAGGTGAAGAGAGCAATCAACGGGTTGCTACAAGAAGATATGGAGTTCACGAAGCATCTTGGAAGGTTCCGAGCCCTCTGGTCCGAGTTAGAGATGCTGAGACCAAGCACGGTTGATGCTGATGAGTTGAATGAAAGGCGAGAGCAAGATAAGGTCTTTGGGCTCCTGCTCACTCTAAACCCTGCCTACAACAGCCTCATCAAGCATATCCTGAGAGCTGAGAAGCTTCCATCTCTAGAAGATGTGTGTGCTCAGATACAAAAGGAGCAAGGCTCTATTGGGTTGTTTGGAGGTAAGGGGGAGCTTACCTTGGCTAACCAAGCTGCGCAAACTGATCAGGTTGAAACACCAATGGCAAACAAAGCTGCTTTCAACAAGTTTGAAGACCGGAGGTTCAATGGTAACTGTGATCATTGCAAGAAGCACGGCCACAAGAAGAGTCAGTGCTGGATCCTCCACCCACACCTCAAGCCGGCCAAGTTCATGAAGGAGAGGGAAGCTAGAGCTCACATCTCGGAGGGATCAACTGTTGCAAGCTCAAGCAAGACAACCGATGGTGATAAGAGGGAGGCTAGCGAAGGAAAGTCCCTTGTTTCCTACACGGGTTGTACCAGCAGGAACAATGATCAAGACTACATCCGGAGGTCTGACATTGAAGCCCTAATCAAAATGCTCAAGGAGAATGGTAACACCTTTGGTAACCTTAATGGGTATTCTCTTGGTGCTTCAATGGTTGCTAGTAAGCTAGAAAATGTGATTGATCCTAGGACTGATAGAACTGGTAGGATGATACAAGCCTAAGCTATCAAAGGCTGTATGATCCTTAGTACAAGAGAGGGAGCCGATCTGCACAAGTGGTGACTCGTCTGGATTGATCTAATCAACCAAAGGAATCTGGACAGAAGTAACTTGATGGATTGAAGTGCACCACACGAGGAGTGGAGGGTCTCGTGATACAACACAAGGTTTCTCTAGGCTGTGGAGGTACTGGTCTCACAAGGCAGAGAGAAAGGAGGCGAATTCTAGAGAGAGAATTCTAGGGTTTCCGAAGAAAAGGTTTTCTATTTATTCAAGACTGCCCAAAGAAAGGGGGCGTGCAAAACATATAAATAGGACTAAAGGAACAGGCTCCTTTAGGTCAAGAAATAAAAACTAAAGTTTAAAAAAGGAAATATAAGAAAATGACATAATTCGTCATAACCTTGGACCGAAATAGCATCTAGGAATTATGTGAAGCAGATTGTGGCCTCGTTAAAAACCTTCCTTCGTAAAACCCACTGGGACAAAACCAAGAGCAAGGAAAAGAGCACACACAAGGAGCTTGGCCTAGTTACTTGATCAGTCCAAGAGTCTTGCTAGGCAAGTTGGTCTTCTATGGCAATGATCATCAGATTGTTGTGGCTATGGTTTGGAATGAGTGGCCAGGGATCTCCTCTTGATGCTTTGGTATGTTCATCCGGTCCATCATCCTTCAAGCTTGGCTCTCCCATCTTCAGGGCATCCATCTTGGTGCTATCATCAGTAGCTTCTTTAGTGGTGTTAACCTATTCAAGATCAGAAGCAAGTATCATGCTCTCATTAAACTTATGTTGAAGTATCTTAGCTCTTTGTCTGGTTATAGCTCCCTTGTATACGGTTGGTACTGGCACTTCTTGAACCGTCTCTGCCTTAGTTATCTTGCTGATCATGTCTTGGATGTCAGGTTCAGTTAGGTCTGGTTCAAGCTCTGGTTGAATGTCCTCATCATAGGACATTAGAAATGAACCGCCAAAGTCTTGCTTGTTCTATTCCTAAAGGAACTTGTCATATTGCTAATAGCTCGGCTAAACCTTTGATAGTAGACTCAGGAGCCTCCCATCACATGATAAGTGACACCAATCTGATCAAAGACATTGAACCGGCTAATGGTCATGTCATGATTGCTAATGGTGATAAGATTCCTATTAGAGGAGTGGGAAATCTAAAACTGTTTAGTAAGAACTCAAGAGCTTTCTATATGCCTGAATTCACTTCAAACATGTTATCAGTTAAGAAATGCACTAATGATTTGAATATAAGGTGATATTCAGTCCTAACGAGGTTGAGTTTCAGGATATTGAGAGCCAAAGGATGATTGGAAAAGGAGTTACCAAGGGCGAGTTATATATGCTTGAAGAGCTTGATCCTGTTTCTGATTTTAGTTGTTCCTTTACTACTGTTTCTTCTGCTTTGAATAAGAATGCTTTGTGGCATGCTAGACTAGGACATCCTCATGTTAGAGCTTTGAACTTGTTGTTACCAGGTGTTATTTTCGAAAATAATGAGTGTGAAGCTTGCATTTTAGGCAAGCATTGTAAGAATGTTTTTCCAAAATCATCTACGGTTTATGAGAAGTGCTTTGATTTGATTCATTCTGATGTTTGGACTGCTCCATGCATATCTAGGGATAATCATAAGTATTTTGTGACATTCATTGATGAATAATCTAAATACACCTAGTTAACACTCATTCCATCTAAAGATAGGGTCCTTGATGCATTTAAAAACTTTCAATCCTATGTGACTAACCATTATCATGCCAAGTTTAAATTTTTTAGATCAAATAATGGAGGAGAGTACACAAGTCATGCCTTCAAGGATCACTTAGCTCGTCATGGGATCCTTCATCAGACCAGTTGCCCATACACTCCACAGCAAAATGGAGTGGCTGAGAGGAAGAACCGCCATCTCATGGAGATTGCAAGGTCCTTAATGTTTCAAGCTAATGCGCCTAAGAGATTTTGGAGTGATGCTGTGACTACTGCTTGCTATCTCATCAACCGCACACCCACAAAGGTCCTGAATGATCAAGCTCCCTTTGAGGTTTTCAACAAGTACAAGCCATCAGTAGACTATCTACGGGTCTTTGGGTGCCTCTGCTATGTACTGATTCCTGGAGAGATGAGAAACAAGTTAGAAGTCAAGAGTACAAAGGCGATGTTTATAGGCTACTCCACAACTCAGAAGGGATACAAGTGCTATGATCCAGTGGCAAGAAGAGTTCTGGTGTCTAGGGATGTCAAGTTCATAGAAGAAAGGGGGTATTATGAGGAGAAGAATCAAGAAGAGTTGAAGGACCTTACCTCGGATAAGGCCGCAACTCTTAGAGTTATCCTGGAAGGTCTTGGCATTGGAGTGACCAAGAACCCGAATGGAAGTGGTCCAACAGGGACAAGTGAAGCAAATCAGCCTCCCCACCTTGATCATGAGGGGGGAAACACTGAAGATCAGGAAGGTAGAAGTTCTGACAGCAGTGGAGAGTTTGATTCAGGTCAAGAGGAGTTTTATGATCCTCAAGAGGAAGATAGAAGTTCAGCGTCTCATGATCAAAGTGGAGATGCTTAAGAAGGTCAGAGAAGTCCAAGCCCTGATCATCAAGAGGAGGAAGAACCTGAGGGAAGGGAAGTAGAACAGCAACAACAGTTGAGGAGAAGCTCTAGGATAAGAAGACCACCATCTGATTGGGTCAATACTAGGGTCTACTATAATGCCCAAGCGGTTGTGCACCCACTTCAAGTGGTCTGCTCTTTCACTCAGTATCCAGAAGAGCACTGTTCCTTCATGGTCAGCCTAGATGAGAGCTACATACCAAGATCCTATGAGGAAGCAGTTAAAGATAAAGAATGGAAGGAGTCAGTTGGTGCTGAGGCAAGTGCAATGATCAAGAATGACACATGGTATGAAAGTGAGTTGCCAAAAGGGAAGAAGGCAGTGACCAGTAGCTGGATCTTTACTATAAAATACTTGGCGAATGGAAAGATTGATAGGAAGAAAACCAGATTGGTTGCAAGGGGCTTCACCCAAACCTATGGAGAAGATTATGTGGATACTTTTGCACCAGTTGCAAAACTTCACACTATTAGGATCATCCTATCTCTTGCGGTTAATCTTGAGTGGGGACCATGGCAAATGGATGTGAAGAATGCTTTTTTTCAAGGAGAACTTGAAGATGAGGTCTACATGCACCCTCCACCAGGCCTAGAGCACTTAGTGAAGAAAGGAAATGTGTTCCGGCTCAAGAAGGCAATCTATGGTCTTAAACAATCTCCTAGAGCATGGTACAACAAGCTGAGCACCACTCTCAATGGCAAAGGGTTCAAGAAATCTGAACTGGACCATACCTTGTTCACTCTTCCGACCACATCAGGTATAGTTGTCCTTCTTGTGTATGTTGATGATATCATCATCATAGGAAGTGACAAGGCAGGTATCCAATCCACTAAAGACTTCCTTAAATCTGTGTTTGAAATTAAAGATTTGGGAGAGATGAAATACTTTCTTGGCATTGAGATATGTAGATCCAAGGAAGGTTTGTTTCTGTCCCAAAGAAAGTATACACTTGATCTCTTGAAAGATGCAGGGAAACATGGAGGGAAGACAACAAAGATGCCACTAGAGGATGGGTACAAGGTTCCTCGTGAGGGGGAGATTGAAGACAACCGGCCATTCCATGATCCTAAGCTTTATAGAAAGCTTGTTGGTAAGTTGATCTATCTTACCATTACTCGACCTGATATATGCTTTGCCATGAATCAGGTGAGTCAATACATGCAAGTCCCAAAGGAACACCATTGGCATATGGTTGAGAGGATACTGATGTATCTAAATGGATCACCAAACCTTGGAGTATGGATGGGATGCAAAAAGAGCACTGAAGTGGTGGGCTATTGCGATGCGGATTGGGCAGGAGATAGGCTGGATAGGAAGTCAACCACTGGATATTGTACCTTCATAGGTGGGAACCTAGTTACCTGGAAGAGCAAGAAGCAGAAGGTGGTCTCCTGTTCCAGTGCTGAAGCTGAGTATAGGGCAATGTTGAAGCTTACAAACGAGCTGGTGTGGATCAAAGGCATCTTGAAGCATGTGGAGGTTGATCAGTCTACACCAATGACTATGCATTGTGATAATCCAGCAGCGATTCATATAGCTTCCAACTCATTCTTCCATGAAAGAACCAAGCACATTGAAGTCGATTGCCACAAGGTGAGACAGATGATTGGGTTGGGTGTAACCTTGCCATGCTACACAAGGAGTGAGGATCAGTTGGCGGATGTGTTTACAAAGGCTGCTAGACAGAAGAGAATGGAGTCCATCCATGTAAGGTTGGGGCTCATTAATCTAACCCAACTTAGCTAATCCCCTGCTATGGTGTAGCCGTGGAATGGCTGTCTCTCCCTGGATCACTTGAAGGGGGCGTGGGTGGATGATAGATGATGAATATGGTCTCCTCCTCAGAGCTATGTGATGCTGTAAAGATGGTTTTCTGTTCCACTGACACAGGATCACCCTGCTTAGTGTCTAGAATGGATCACAGAGATAATCCTTGCAAACAGAGAATCAAAGACTCGATCTGTGTCAAGGCTTGTGGATCGATGTGGGACACAAGAGTTATGGCTCGACTCCTGATACTCCAAAGGACACTGATCTAGATATGACACACTAAACCAGAGACCCCAAGCTGGATATTACACACCAGCAAAGTCTCAGCTCGCCAAAGGCAAGAGAAGAGAGAAAAACAGTTTTCTGATAAAAAGATCGATTGATTTCTCAAAAGCTGCGTACAAGATAAATAGAAAACGTCCTAAGCTAAAAGAAAACCTAATCCTTAACCAGAATGGTTTAGGAAATCTAATCCTAATCGAAATTGGTTTATTAATCCTATTAAATCTTGGTTTATAAAACTGAAATTACAAATAAAAGGAAATAAACCAACAAGCTGGTTTCTTCTTGGGTCTTCCTCCTTTCTCTTGCTAAGCCCACGACTTGAAATTGATCTTGGAGTGTCTCTTAATGGACTTTAGGTCCACGTCCTGTTGGTTCATCAAGAAAGAAAGTGGATCAAGATTCTGGTTGCAACTCTCTTTTTGGTCCCAAAAAGCCTTATTTTGCTTAACTCCAAATCTAGCTCTATTCAGCACCTTCTTGACTTGTTTTCCTTGTTGTACAGGCCTACTTGGAAGTGAAGGGTGATCACCATAGCTCCTGGAAAGCTGATCTCATTAATTCCTCTTTGCTCAAGTTGTTTCAAGGCAGTACAAAGAGTTCTTCTCTTCTCTCTATCTAGAAACTCATAGAGCATACCAGTGAGACTTTTAAACTGCCCATTCAGCCAAGCTTTGATTAGTGTCTTAGCTATACCATACCATGGATCCCATCCCTTTAGTTTGGGCCTGCTCAGGATCGCACCATACTCTCTCCCTTCAAAAGGATTTGTCCTCAAATCCAAGTCCTGTAAGATGATAAAACCATGATCATCTCCTGGATCAAATACCCAGCACTGCAATCCTTTTCCATGCTTCAGAAAGCTCTTCGAACCTTGCTCAATCATCTTCAACTTCCTTGCTCTATCAATCACGCCCTGGTTCTTGTCTTTTCATACACACACCTCTTCTTCTGGCTTGAAGACAAAGTGTTGCAAGCCTCTCACGTGCCTTAATATGTTACTGCAAACAGAACTTAGAGCAAGAAATCTGTTCTTTCCATTTAATTCATAACCAGCTGCTGCTGCAGAACCTTCTCTCCATGTACTGCATAAGCACGACTCAACCATGGCTGTCTCAGCATGTGTTCTGTGCTTTCCTTGATAGGATAAAAGATTTAGAGCTCCAAACTCAAGCAGGAACCTTGCTGATCGATCTGGTGGCCGAACTAGCCCCTTGTGGCTGCTTAGGAGAATGTCTCTAATGTCTCTCATTACATCTTGACCAGTGCTCATTATAACTTGATTCTCATGCTGCATAAGGTATGGTGGTCGTATGTAATGATCCCCATATTCATTCTCAAGCTTTGGTGTCTCTTTTGCCACAACAAGTTTCTGTTTTGTGGATCTCAGCTTGTTCTCATCAGTTAGGGATCTGATCAAGAACGTGTTACCTCCTGACTCTCTTCCCTTTTCATAGCAGCTACTCAGGATCACACCATCATCTCTCCCTTCAAGAAGATTTGACCTCAAATCTTGTTTTTCAGTAGTGAAGAAACTTTGCAATTCAAGCTTAAATGCAACTGTTTTCTGAACCAGATTGTTGTTACTTCTTCTACTCACACTCAAGCTTCCTCCAGGTTCAAAAACAACTTGTTGCAGGCCCTGGACAACTCTCAGATACTCCAATAAGCTGAGCTGAATACATAGTATAGGTCTGATCAGAAACTCACAACTTAAAATCTTAAAGGTATCACCTTGCTCAGTCATAGTAAGCACCAATACAGAAGCTTTAGATGACCCTCCAAGCATTCTCTCTTCTTCTTTTATTGGATCAGGCACGTGGTCAAGCTCAACCTGTGCTTCCTCCTCTTGTTTCAGACAAAGAGTTGTAAGCTCTGGTTCACTTTGATGGCTTTCTGCAGTCTGTTTTGATTGTGAAGCTACTACAGAATAATGCACCTTTTCCTCCTCTTGTTTCAGTGATAGAGCAGGAACCACTGGTCTTTTCTTAGCTTGTTTTAATGGTAGTTCAAACACACAGGAAAACTGATCTAAAGTAGTAAGCTTTGTTGCTGCTTCTGGTTTTAGTTCAGAAAGTTTCCATTGTGACACAAACCTCTTCTTCATCAAGGTTTTCATCTCAGCCCAAGAATTAGGATGTGGTTTTCCATCGAATCTTCTAGTCTGAGCAACTCTCTGCCACCAAGTGAATGCACTTCCACAGAGTCCAGTGACTTCTATACATACCTTCTTTCTTTCAGTGTAGTATTTGCAGCCAAAATAAACTCCATCCTCTTTTCCCAGTCAAGGTATGCATCTGTATCAATTTTTCCATAGAAAGATGGGATTGTGAACTTCTCTTCATATCCAGACATAGAAGATGTCTAGGTAACTGATATATTTCGTGCTCCTTGGTTAAAACTTCAAACCCTAACCTTCAACCAGGCTCTGATACCAAATGGCGTAGCCGTGGAATGGCTGTCTCTCCCTGGATCACTTGAAGGGGGCGTGGGTGGATGATAGATGATGAATATGGTCTCCTCCTCAGAGCTATGTGATGCTGTAAAGATGGTTTTCTGTTCCACTGACACAGGATCACCCTGCTTAGTGTCTAGAATGGATCACAGAGATAATCCTTGCAAACAGAGAATCAAAGACTCGATCTGTGTCAAGGCTTGTGGATCGATGTGGGACACAAGAGTTATGGCTCGACTCCTGATACTCCAAAGGACACTGATCTAGATATGACATACTAAACCAGAGACCCCAAGCTGGATATTACACACCAGCAAAGTCTCAGCTCGCCAAAGGCAAGAGAAGAGAGAAAAACAGTTTTCTGATAAAAAGATCGATTGATTTCTCAAAAGCTGCGTACAAGATAAATAGAAAACGTCCTAAGCTAAAAGAAAACCTAATCCTTAACCAGAATGGTTTAGGAAATCTAATCCTAATCGAAATTGGTTTATTAATCCTATTAAATCTTGGTTTATAAAACTGAAATTACAAATAAAAGGAAATAAACCAACAAGCTGGTTTCTTCTTGGGTCTTCCTCCTTTCTCTTGCTAAGCCCACGACTTGAACTTGATATTGGAGTGTCTGTTAATGGACTTTAGGTCCACGTCCTGTTGGTTCATCAAGAAAGTGGATCAAGATTCTGGTTGCAACTCTCTTTTTGGTCCCAAAAAGCCTTATTTTGCTTAACTCCAAATCTAGCTCTATTCAGCACCTTCTTGACTTGTTTTCCTTGTTGTACAGGCCTACTTGGAAGTGAAGGGTGATCACCATAGCTCCTGGAAAGCTGATCTCATTAATTCCTCTTTGCTCAAGTTGTTTCAAGGCAGTACAAAGAGTTCTTCTCTTCTCTCTATCTAGAAACTCATAGAGCATACCAGTGAGACTTTTAAACTGCCCATTCAGCCAAGCTTTGATTAGTTTCTTAGCTATACCATACCATGGATCCCATCCCTTTAGTTTGGGCCTGCCCAGGATCGCACCATGCTATGAGGTCTCTACTCTTTTTCCCTCATCAAAGGGTTTTATCCCAAAAAGGGTTTTCTCTTTGGTGAGGTTTTTAATGAGGGAGATCTCATAGCCTTCCAAGCTTGACTTGTTCCATATGGTCAAGCTTGAGGGGGGAGTGTTAAGTTGAGGCATCTATCTTGGGGTTGATTAGAAAGAAGAGAGAAGAAGGGTTTGGGTCGACCTTGTCCGTACAAGGCCGTATAGGCCGTACAGGCCGTACAAGGCCGTACAGGCCGTACAGGCCGTACAAGGTCGACCAAAAGCATTCGACCAGTTTTCACCATTCGGGTAAAACCAAAGTTACCCGGCTGCTTTACTAGGAAGGTAAGCTTATCCATCCGTTGGAAAGGAAGAGGAGAGCCGCGTGGACAGGCTGGCATGGACTGGAAGGATCAGCATCTTGTCAAAGATGCTGATGCCATTTACTTGGCCAGGAAGCCTCGGTTTGAATTAGGCACTCCCCCTCCTCAACCACAGCCACATCTTTTACCTTCTGCTTTACGAAAACCCTTGTAACTCTCTCTATATAAGCATACCCCGAGTGGATGAATAAATCATACAGTTCTCTCTAAACTTTCGAGTCTAACCATGTTCTTCATAGTCTTTCATTAATCTTCCTAGTTCTTAGTCTAAACCGAGTCTTTTGTTCATCAAATCTCTTTCTAGTCTCGTTCTTGTTACTTATTCATCTAAGATCTTAAAAGATCTTAATCTTTACATGCTTGAAGACATTGCCCCTCGTTCTGATTTTAAATACTCGTTTAGTTCTACTTCTGTGTTGAATAATGATGCATTGTGGCATGCTAGAGTAGGTCACCCATATGTTAGAGCCCTAAGTTTAATGTTACCAGGTGTCATGTACAAGAATAATGAATGTGAAGCATGTATCTTGGGTAAACATTGTAAGGCAGTTTTTCCAAAGTCTAATACTCTTTATGAAAAGTGTTTTGATCTTGTGCATTCAGATGTTTGGACTGCTCCTTGTTTATCTAGAGATAATTATAGAAATTTTGTAACTTTCATTGATGAAAAATCAAAATACACCTGGAAAACACTTATTCAAACTAAGGATAGAGTTCTTGATGCATCTAGAAACTTTCAGGCGTATGTGATTAACCATTACCATGCCAAGATTAAGATTTTCAGGTCAGATAATGGTGGGGAGTATACGAGCTTGGCATTCAAGCAACATCTAGCTAAACATGGGATCCTTCATCAAACCAGCTGTCCTTACACACCCCAGCAAAATGGAGTTCCTGAAAGGAAGAACAAGCATCTTATGGAGGTGGCTAGGTCAATCATGTTCCAGTCAAACGTTCCCAAACGGTTTTGGAGTGATGCTGTGATGACTGCCTGCTATCTGATCAACAGGTCACCCACCAGAGTTCTGGATGACAAAGCCAATCTTAAGTCATCTAAGAGTGTTCGGGTGTCTTTGCTTTGTTCTGGTTCCCGGGGAGATGAGGAACAAGCTGGAACCAAAGAGTATAAGAGCCATGTTCTTGGGGTATTCAACAACACAGAAGGGGTAAAAATGTTTTGATCCAAAGACAAGGAGAGTTCTGGTGTCCAGAGATGTAAAGTTTGTGGAGTCAAGAGGGTACTATGAAGAAAAGAGTTGGGATGATTTGAAGGATCTATCCCAAGCTTCTGATAAGGCTGCTAGTCTCCGGATCATTCTTGAAGGTCTTGGGATCAATACAACCCAGGATCAAAGAAGACAAGAAGAACCTAATGAAGCTGAAGATCAAACCCACCATGATCATGAAGGGGGAAATGAACCTGAGGATGGAAGTCAAGATGAGGAGCACTCAGGAGATCATGATCAAGGTGAGGTAGCAAGTGAAGAAGGAAGTGAAGAAAACAATGGACCTGAACCTGAGCAAGAGGTCAAGAGGAACCAGTGGAAGAAGCACCTCCACTAAGAAGGAGTATGAGGATAAGAAGAGACCCATCAAACTGGGTAAACACTCGAGTGTACTATAATGCCCAAGCAGTAGCTCATCCAAGTCAGGTGGTATGTTCTTTTGCCAAGCTTCCAAAAGAACATTGGGCATTCATATTAAGTCTGGATGAAAGCCATGTTCCTCGGTCATATGAGGAAGCTATGAAGGATGAAAGATGGCGAGCCTCTGTTGCGGATGAAGCTAATGCCATGATCAAGAATGAGACATGGTATGAAAGTGAGATACCTAAGGGGAAGAAGGCAGTAACCAGTATGTGGATATTCACCATAAAGTTCCTGCCAAATGGGAAGATAGAAAGGAGGAAGACTAGATTGGTGGCTAGAGGCTTCACTCAAACATATGGAGAAGACTATCTTGACACCTTTGCACCAGTTGCTAAACTCCATACCATTCGGATTGTTGTATCAGTGGCAACCAATCTGAAATGGGATCTTTGGCAAATGGATGTCAAGAATGCCTTTCTTCAAGGAGAACTTGAATATGAAGTCTACATGAAGCCTCCACCAGGTCTTGAGAGTCTTGTGAAACCAGGAAATGTGCTGAGGTTGAAGAAAGCAATCTATGGTCTAAAGCAGTCGCCTAGAGCTTGGTACAACAAACTGAGCACTACTCTGAATGGGCGTGGCTTCAGGAAGTCTGAGTTAGACCACACTCTCTTCACCCTCACCACAAGCTCAGGTATTATTGTCCTTCTAGTTTATGTTGATGATATCATCATAACTGGAAGTGACAAAGAAGGTATACAAGATACAAAAGATTATTTGAAAACTGTGTTTGAGATTAAAGACCTAGGGGAGATGAAATACTTTCTTCGTATTATGATATGTAGAGCCAAGGAAGGTCTATTCATGTCCCAAAGGAAATGTACACTTGATCTTTTGAAGGATGCAGGTAAACTAGGTGGGAAGACAGCCCAAATGCCACTGTAAGATGGATATAAAGTTCCACGTGAGGGGGAGATTGAGAACAGCCAATACCTTGAAGATCCTAAACTCTATAGGAGGATGGTTGGTAAGCTAATCTACATAACTATTACTCGTCCTGATATCTGTTTTTCTGTGAACCAGGTGAGCCAACACATGCAAGAACCAAGGGAACATCACTGGAGGATGGTGGACCGGATCCTCAGTTACCTAAATGGATCTTCTGGCCAAGGAATATGGATGGGATGCAATGAGAGCACTGAAGTGGTGGGTTACTGTGATGCAGATTGGGCAGGAGACCGAGCTGACAGAAAGTCCACTACAGGCTATTGCACCTTCATTGGAGGGAACCTGGTTACTTGGAAGAGCAAGAAGCAGAAAGTGGTCTCGTGTTCAAGTGCTGAAGTTGAGTATAGAGCCATGTTGAAGCTGACAAATGAATTGGTGTGGATCAAAGGGATATTGAAGCATCTACGAGTTGAGCAAGCCACACCAATGACTATGCATTGTGACAATCAGGCGGCTATCCACATTGCAACAAACTCAGTGTTTCATGAGAGAACCAAGCACATTGAGGTAGACTGTCACAAGGTGAGACAAATGATTGGTCTTGGAGAGATCTTACCGTGTTATACAAGGAGTGAGGATCAGTTGGCGGATGTCTTCACTAAGGCAGCAAGACAAAAGGTCATTGAGTCTATTCATACCAGATTAGGACTCATTGACCTTGCACCAGACAACTAATCCCCTCGCTATGAGGTCTCCACTCTTTTTCCCTCATCAAAGGGTTTTATCCCACAAGGGTTTTCTCTTTGGTGAGGTTTTTAATGAGGGGGATCTCATAGCCTTCCAAGCTTGACTTGTTCCATATGGTCAAGCTTGAGGGGGAGTGTTGATCTGAGTTAATAAAGAAGGGAGGTCTAAGAGGTTCAGAATGATGTTTGGGATCAAAAGAAGGTTTGTGCAAAATTAGGGCGAGTGTACGGACGGTACGGACTGTACGGCCGACCGTACGGACCACTCGACCTAAAACACTTTATTCTCGACCAAAAACCATTTTGGGTTTGTAGCAAGAAGGCTTCCCTTGACACCTAAGGAAGTTCAACAAGATCAGGTTCAACTCCAAAAGAAGAAGGAGATTGATCTAAAACCGGCTGGAACTAAGCAGCCAAACTTCTATGCTAACATGGGTGATATCAAAAGAACTCTCCTTTCTAAACAATCTGCTATCTTACTTGTGTTTAAAGAAACTCTTTTGAACTTAACAGATTCTACACCGGTGTATCCAAGTGAAATGGTTTCCCTTTTGCAGGAGTTTCAAGATGTATTTCCAGAGGACAATCCCATTGGTTTACCACCTTTGAGAGGGATTGAGCACCAGATAGACTTTGTTCCAGGATCTACACTTCCAAACCGTCCAGCATACATAACCAACCCGGTTGAGACCAAGGAGTTGCAAAGACAAGTAGAGGAACTCATGGAGAAGGGCTATATCCGAGAGTGTTTGAGCCCATGTGCTGTACCAGTACTCCTAGTGCCTAAGAAGGATGGTACATGGCGAATGTGTGTTGATTGTAGATCAATCAATAACATCACAGTGAAGTATCGCCATCCTATCCCTAGACTTGATGATATGCTTGATGAATTGCATGGTTCTTGCATCTTTTCTAAGATAGATTTAAAAAGTGGTTATTATCAGATTAGGATGAAAGAAGGAGATGATGGAAAACTGCATTAAAAACTAAACATGGATTATATGAGTGGTTAGTTATGCCATTTGAATTAACCAATGCACCTAGTACATTCATGAGGTTAATGAATCATGTTCTTAGATCATTCATAGGCATTTTTGTTGTAGTATACTTTGATGACATCTTAGTATATAGCAAGAACTTAGAAGAACATCTAGAACATCTTAGGGCTGTCCTGAATGTTTTAAGGAATGAGAAGCTTTATGCCAACTTGAAGAAGTGCACCTTTTGCACGGATAACTTGGTTTTCCGAGGTTTTGTTGTGAGTGCAGATGAAGTTAAGGCCGATGAGGAGAAGATCAAAGCCATCAAGGACTGGCCGAGTCCAACCACAGTAGGAGAAGTGAGGAGTTTCCATGGGCTTGCTGGGTTCTATAGGCGATTTGTGAGAGACTTTAGCACCATTGCAGCTCCCTTGACTGAAGTGATAAAGAAGGATGTTGGATTCAAGTGGGGAGAAGCACAAGAGAAGGCTTTCCAGAGCCTAAAAGAGAAGCTTACTCAATCACTTCTTCATATGCTTCCTGACTTTACTAAAACGTTTGAAATAGAACGTGATGCCTCAGGAATTGGAATTGGTGCTGTGTTGATGCAGGATAGGAAACCTATAGCATACTTCAGTGAGAAGCTTGGAGGAGCCACTCTCAACTATGCAACCTATGACAAAGAACTCTATGCCTTGGTGAGGGCATTACAAATACTTGTGGCCCAAGGAGTTTGTCATACACACTGATCATGAGTCCCTAAAGTATCTAAAAGGGCAGAGTAAGCTAAGCAAGAGACACGCAAGGTGGGTTGAGTTCATTGAGACCTTCCCATACGTGATCAAATATAAACAAGGTAAGGAGAACATAGTTGCTGATGCACTATCTCGGAGGTATGTTCTCTTGACCACTTTAGATGCTAAGTTACTTGGTTTTGAGCAGATGAAGGATATGTATGATACTGACCATGATTTCAAGGAAGCTTATGCTTCTTGTGAGAAGTTTGCTGTAGGGCATTACTTTAGACAAGAAGGCTACTTGTTTTATGACAATAGGTTATGTGTGCCTAACTGCTCTTTGAGAGATCTTTTTGTCAGGGAATCCCATGGGGGCAGTCTAATGGGACACTTTGGGATTGCCAAGACCTTAAAAGTTTTGCAGGATCACTTCTATTGGCCGCATATGAAGAGAGATGTGGAGAGAATCTGTGGTAGGTGTGCTACTTGCAAGCATGCCAAGTCCCAAGTCCAATCCCAGGGTTTGTATACTCCTTTACCCATTCCACACCATCCCTGGAATGACATTTCCATGGACTTTGTTGTTGGATTGCCTAGGACTAGAACTGGAAAGGACTCGATCTTTGTTGTTGTTGATAAGTTCTCTAAGATGGCACATTTCATAGCATGTCATAAGACTGATGATGCATTGCATGTTGCTAACCTGTTTTTTAAAGAAGTTGTTCATTTGCATGGCATGCCTAGAGCTATAGTTTCTGATAGGGACACTAAGTTTCTTAGTTACTTCTGGAAGACACTTTGGTTTAAGCTAGGCACTAAACTGTTGTTTTCTACTACTTGTCATCCGCAAACTGATGGACAAACTGAAGTGGTTAATAGAACCTTAGGAACACTCCTGTGTGCATTCATTAAAAAGAACTTAAGGACATGGGAAGAATACTTACCACACTGTGAATTTGCATACAATCATGCTATGCATTCTGCTTCTAAGTATTCACCTTTTGAGATTGTTTATGGGTTCAATCCCACCTCTCCTTTGGATCTAATGCCTTTACCTGAGTGTGAAAGGATCATCCTAGATGGCAAGAAGAAAGCAGAGATGGTCCAACGAATCCATGAGAAGGCTAGACAAAACATTGAGCAGAAAACCAAGCTGTATGAGAAGCAAGCCAACAAGGGGAGACGTGTGAGAACCTTTGAAGTAGGTGACCAAGTTTGGTTGCACCTGAGGAAGGATAAGTTCCCCAACGAGAGGAAGTCCAAGCTGATGCCAAGGGTTGATGGACCCTTCAAGATCATCCACAAGATCAATGACAATGCCTACAAACTTGATCTCCAAGGTAAGTATGATGTATCTAATAGCTTCAATGTCACTGACTTGGCTCCTTTTGCTGTAGATGAACCTGATTTGAGGACAAATCCTTTTCAAGAGGGAGGGGATGATGTGATCATGGACCAGATCACTAAGGAGAACAAGGAGAGTGTAGATGAGCCACATGAAGCCACATTGCACCAGCAGCTTGGTGATGATGCTCTAGCCATTCTTGAAGGTCCCATGGCCCTTTCCAGAGTCAAGAAGCTTAAAGAGAATGTTGTTGGATTACTCACTTCACATCCACAACAAGAAAGTCTTGGACAAGCTCTGATTCGAGATGTCTTGATCACCATTCAAGCCATCTCTACATCAAGCTGAGTTAGTGTCTAGGCAAGACATGGGGTGCGTGCTCTTTTCCTTGCTTTTGGTTTTGTCCCACGAGGTTTTCCGGAGGAAGGTTTTTAACGAGGCCACAACTTGTCTTCACATCACTTAGGCCCTATCTCGGTCCAAGGCTAAAGAAGTTTACATTTTATTTCATTTAAAAGCTTATGTTAAACTTAAAATATAGTTTCCTTTTTACTTATTTCCGAAACCCTAGAGAGCATGTTCTCTGGTTTCTCCTTATTTAAACGGGTCTCTAAACCCTATTGTAAGGATCCATCCTTTAATTAACGAGTTATCTTTCTCCTTGACGGCTCTCTCTCTAAGACAAGTTGTCGAGTTTCTTCTGGTATGTAGTATCCAGGAACCTAAGGGTGTTTGCTTGGTGTGTTATATCCGAGTTATTCATCTAGGAGTATCAAGAGATCTTATCATCCCTCTTGTGTCACCAATTGATCCACAACCTTGAAGAACTTGAGTCTCTGATTCGTTCTTGCAAGGATCTATCCATTCCCATCAACCAAGAGCAACCTAGGGGCGCATTAAAACTCGACAATTCTCTTCCATTCTCATCATACTTTCATAATTCTAACATGGTATCAGAGAATTAAGCTCCTAACCTTCTTTATATTCCGCAAATCTACTCTCTTGTCTCTCTGTTTTTTGTTCTGGTTTTGCTCTGTTTTACTCTGTTCTTACTCTGTTCTACTCTGTTTTTTTTTTCAAAATTCTCTGTGTTCTTCGATCTAAGAGAATCTAAGTCCCTCAACTCCTTGTCTCTCGTTTTACTCTTTCACTTTCTCCATTTCCATCCACAAATCACATTCTGGTACTTGTTTTAAAATTTCTGTGTTCTTTATCTTTACCCACTGGACAATAGCTTTAACCACTGGTTAAAAGAAATCCAGCCATGGAAATGAAGAAAAGAAGTCTTATTCCAGTAACCCTTGAGGGTTCTAACTACTTGGTATGGTCAAGAGTGGCCAGAGTTACCTTGGGAAGTCATGGACTTTGGGACAGCCACATCATGAAGGCTGAATCTTCAAAGATGATGACTTAAGAGGATATTCAGGCGCCTGGTCTGATAGATGAAGACAAGTGGGTCAGAGAAGACCAGCAAGCACTTGAGATCATCCACAACTCTCTCTCAGAATCGATTTTGGAGGCTTATTCACAACTGGAAACCACCAAAGATCTATGGGAGAGTCTTAAAACTGTGTATGGGAATCTCTCAAATCTGAGCCGTGTGTTTGAAGTCAAGAGGATTATCAACAACCTGAGACAGAAAGAAGTGGAGTTCAATCAGTATTTTGGCAAGTTCAGAAGCCTGTGGGCAGAGCTTGATGTGCTTCGACCTTTCTCCTTAGATCTAGAGGTCAAAAGGGAACGATAAGAGCAAGACAAGGTTTTCAGTCTACTCCTAAACCTCAATCCATCCTACAACCATCTCATAAAGCATATCCTAAGAGAGGTCAAGCTTCCAAACCTAGAGGAAGTATGTTCTCTGGTCCAAAGAGAGCAAGGAGCACACAAATGTTAACCTGAAGTGATAAACCATCTCACTAAAGGTTAATGTGCAAAGCTTGGGCAAAACCCGCTTAGAGACTGATCAAGGTCTAAGGAGGGTCCAGAAGCTTATAAAGAGCTAGAACAAGGTTCAGGAGGGGTTCTTGGGTGCAATTTAGGAGCAAATGGTTGAGGTGCAAAAATAGGGTGGTTCGTACCGTACGGCCGTACGGACTGTACGGCCTGTATGGACGAGCCGACCTGGGAAACTTATTTCTCGACCATTTGAAGACATTTTAGGTTTGTGCAAAAACCGGGTCAAGTTGTACGGACCAAACCCTAAATCCGTACAACCCCATAGCTTACCTTGCATCCCAAGTCACAGAGAAGCTTCAATGGTGAAGAAAGGGTCTCGGATGGTTTGGAGAAGAAGATGGGATCAGAATGGCATCTAGGAAGGCATCTGCGAGATGCTGCTTGTGTTGACCGTTTGTGGATAAGGTTCTTCCCTATCCAGACTGAAAAGGAAGGAGGCTGAACCTGGACTGATCACTGGATAGATGCATAGGCCTTGGTGGCCGATTCTAGGCCAAGTTACACTCTTCACCAGCCAGGCTGTCTCCAAGCGTGTATAGCTCCTGCTCCACTCACTTCAAACCTTCCCTTGACTCACATGCTTGCTCTGATATTTTGTAAACCCTAGAATAGCTCATTTATCTATTTATACTCTTGTAATGTCGAGTTAATAATCAAGCAGAGAAGTTCTCTTGTTTATAAACTCTTAGTCTCTTTTACTCTCTATATTCGCTCAAGTCTCTGGATACTTAGTCTCTCAATCTCTATCTCTCATTAGTCTCTCAATCTCTTTACTCTCTCACGAATCACTCTCACTCCTCCATCAGTCTCTCGTTCATCCTCATCAAGTCTCATCCTCAGCATCTCCACACTTGTTCATCATCACTCAAGCACTTGTTCTCTGAAAACTTTCATGGTATCAGAGCCTGGTTGCTCAGTCTCCTGGTGAAGCTTTCGCATCAGTCACAAGCTCTAAAGGTCTCTCCTTTCCAGATCCAGTTCATCCGGATCTAAAGTCCACACCTTTGAAGACAAAGATGACAGTCTAGCTCATATCCGACCTCAAGATGGAGTCTTCCAGAGCCATTGTCATTCCAGTCATCCTCAAAGGTCCCAACTACCTTCTCTGGTCATGCCTGGTGAAGACAGCCCTTGGTGGAAAGGGGTTATGGAGCCATTGCATCTCAGGTGCTCCAAACTCCTCCAAAGCTGTCGCCTCTCAAGAGAGTTCATCCAGTGGTGATACTGGTTCTCCTATTGTCTCGGAAGAGAAGTGGCAACAAGATGACTACACGGTCTTGACCTTTCTCCAAAGCTCCTTAGAAAGATCTATCCTTGAAGCCTACTCACACTGTGAGAGGGCTAAAGAGCTTTGGGAAACCTTAAACAAGATCTATGGTAACATCTCTAACCTCAGCCGAGTCTTTGAAATCAAGAGAGCCATCAACAACCTGTCCCAAGAGAATGAGGAGTTCACGGTTCATCTAGGAAAGTTCAGAGCCCTTTGGTCTGAACTTGAGATGCTGAGACCTCAATCTCTTGACCCAGAGGTGTTGAATGAAAGAAGGGAGCAAGACAAGGTGTTTGGTCTGCTCTTGACCCTCAGTCCTACCTTCAATGACCTTATCAAACATATCCTAAGGTCTGAGAAGCTTCCCACGCTTCAAGAGGTGTGTTCCCAAGTTCAAAAGGAGGAAGGTTCACACGGGTTGTTTGAAGCAAAGGAGAGTCCTCTCCTTGCATCACAAGCTGAAGCAGTTCCTCAGTCCAACAAGGCGGCCTACAAAAGGGAGGACAAGAGGGGTCTCAAGTGCGAGCATTGCAAGAGGGATGGACACACCAAGGAGAGGTGTTGGGTGCTTAACCCACATCTCAAACCTGCCAAGTTCAGATGAGCCGTGTCCATGGAGGTTCAAGGAATCAGATCAGATTCCTTGGGTTGTAAGCAAACCTCCTAAACCCTTAATAAGAGCTTGTGTCTTTGTTTAGTTGTGCATTGAGTGGTGTTTGTGTCCCAGGATCTCCTGGCATGTTTATTGCATTGTAGTTTGTTCCTGGTCGCTTTTGTCATAGCTCATCCATCATAGATGTCTTGAAGCATTTAGAAGTTGTCTAAGCTCTTGCATCATGGCTTTGATAATCTGTTTTGCAAAAAGCTTATCTCATTGTGTCTAAGTTCAATCCGGTTGCATACTGGTTCTAATGCCTTTGTTTAATCCATCAGTGTGTGCTTGCATCATTTAGAAGCTGTCTAGGTTGCTTACATCATTGGTTTTGATTGGAACTGGTGTGCATAGTCTCTTATAGCACTCGGATTGAACCTATTGCATTCATATAGTATTGCTTAAGTTGTTGCATACATCTATTGCTGCATGAAATTAAAAGCGTAAAGTGTCTGTGTATTGTTGAAAGCATACATTGCTCTTTAGAGATTGAAATGTGCTTGATCTTGTTCTTGTGATTAGCTTGTTTCAAGATCATAGATTGTTGAGGCATTGGAGATCAAACCGGATGTGTGATCTTGGTTTGGTCCCAATGGGATGATCTAATCTTGCATTGAGTTGTGGCGATGTTAGGTACAAAAGATACAGTGACAAACCAAACCAAGGTGACAAGATACTGATCTTATGCCATTGCATATCATCACTGGACGAGTAAGTCCACAAACTACAGGAAGTGCAGTGTGATTGAATATGCAATGAGAGGATGATGCCATTGTATGATACCACATGGACGTGTCAGTCCCAAATTCTACAAGAAGTGTAGAGTGGGTTATCATACAATGAGAGACTACCTTGTGAGGGCTCTTAAGGTGATTCAAACACCATTTATTCCTGGTATAAGGAAGAGAGCCAAAACTCACAAGGGTTAGGATATCAAGTCTTGTAAAGACTGATGGTTCCTTAAGACCATGGAACTGTATACACTAATCTCACAAGCTTAGCTCCTCCCATAGTCTCGGAGTTAAGCTTGAGGGGGAGTCTAAATGTACATGATCCATGGTCAAGTATCAAGCCGTGCAAGGACTTCAACAAAGGATCATCTAACGGGTCTAGGCAGTGGCGTGTCTATGCAAAGAGACTGTTCAGAGCAGTCTTGGTTGTGTGTCCATGAAAGCTCAGTTTCAATGCGGCCTCTGTGGTGAGGTGATTGAAAACTGAATCTGAAGGTATTCCACACAACCTCCCATCAGAGTTGGTGTTGCCATGAAGAGGTTGCAACTGGCCGAGTGTGAGGGATTCAAGTGACAAGGCAGTCACTCCTCATCTAACCAAAAAGGGAAGTAGCTTGAACTTAGTCTAGTACAAGTCATTCATCATTTCTTAAACTCGAAATGGTTCTTAAAATGCTTGAATAGATTGGTTCTGATTGTTAAATGAGCCGTTCTAGTGCTTGAGCCTTAGTTGAAACCATCATTGATATCTTGCTTCATTTAGAAGATTGTCTAAGTTGCTAGAATCTCTGGTTTTGTTTAAACTTTGAGCCTTGCCTAATCTTGATAAGTACTGATGCACCTTTGGGATAATGTATCAGGTACCATTACCAGTGCTTGAGCCTCACAGAAGATGATCATGGTCGTTTCCTAGCTTCTCTAAGGTGGCCTTGAAGTCAGTTGAGAGGGGGAGACCCAAACCGGGTCTATAAAGAGGTCAAGCCGAGTTCTATGAGTGTGCAAGCCTTGTGTTGTTGGCTGCACGAGTTTAGGCCACGATCCAGAGTCCTTTGTGTCCAACCACACTGGTTCTAAGGCACAAAGGCTCAATGGCCAATCCCTAGGCCTTGAAAGAACTTACTCTTTCCTTGCCAAGGTTTTATCCCTAAGGAGGGTTTTCTTTGGTAAGGTTTTAACGAGGAGGGACTTCAGGGTTCCAAGCTTGACTCAGGATCTATAGAGTCAAGATTGAGGGGGTGTGTTAACCTGAAGTGATAAACCATCTCACTAAAGGTTAATGTGCAAAGCTTGGGCAAAACCCGCTTAGAGACTGATCAAGGTCTAAGGAGGGTCCAGAAGCTTATAAAGAGCTAGAACAAGGTTCAGGAGGGGTTACTATGAGAAGAAGGCTTGGGTGCAATTTGGGAGCAAATGGTTGAGGTGCAAAAATAGGGTGGTCCGTACCGTACGGCCGTACGGACTGTACGGCCTGTACGGACGAGCCGACCTGGGAAACTTATTTCTCGACCATTTGAAGACATTTTAGGTTTGTGCAAAAACCGGGTCAAGTTGTACGGACCAAACCCTAAATCCGTACAACCCATAGCTTACCTTGCATCCCAAGTCACAGAGAAGCTTCAATGGTGAAGAAAGGGTCTCGGATGGTTTGGAGAAGAAGATGGGATCAGAATGGCATCTAGGAAGGCATCTGCGAGATGCTGCTTGTGTTGACCGTTTGTTGATAAGGTTCTTCCCGATCCAGACTGAAAAGGAAGGAGGCTGAACCTGGACTGATCACTGGATAGATGCATAGGCCTTGGTGGCCGATTCTAGGCCAAGTTACACTCTTGACCAGCCAGGCTGTCTCCAAGCGTGTATAGCTCCTGTTCCACTCATTTCAAACCTTCCCTTGACTCCACATGCTTGCTCTGATATTTTGTAAATCCTAGACTAGCTCATTTATCTATTTATACTCTTGTAATGTCGAGTTTAATAATCAAGCAGAGAAGTTCTCTCTTCATAAACTCTTAGTCTCTTTTACTCTCTCTATTCTCTCAAGTCTCTGGATACTTAGTCTCTCAATCTCTTTCTCTCATTAGTATCTCAATCTCTTTACTCTCTCACGAATCACTCTCACTCTTCCATCAGTATCTCGTTCATCCTCATCAAGTCTCATCCTCAGCATCTCCACACTCGCTCATCATCACTCAAGCACTTGTTCTCTGAAAACTTTCAACTCTTCAAGGAAGAAGAAAAACCAGTTCATCATGGAAAGGATAAGAAGAAGAAGAAAAATAGGACGTGGTTGGTTTATGGAGTCAATGAAGGCAAGCAGAAGCTAGCTAATAAAAGAACCAAATTCACAAACCAAACTGACGCCAAGAAGCTAAAGGAAGCTGAGAAAGAAGTCTTGGAGGGAAATTCCATGTACTATGCCTTATTGTGTGAATCTAATGGAGGAAACAATTGGAACAAGGCTGTGATTAATGATGGTCCCATCAGGATGAGTGATATTGAACCACTAATCCGAGCAGAAAAAGCCATTATCTCCTCCAAGAAGTCTGGTATACATTTCCCAATCTCTAAGCCAATTATAATAGATTCTGGAGCTAGTCATCATATGATTAGTGATAGGAATCTTATTAGTGATGTTAGGCCTGCCTTAGGGAATGTGATAATAGCCAATCGAAATAAGGTGAAGATAGAAGGAATAGGGAACCTTAAGTTGTTTGATAGAGAATCCACTGCCTTCTATATGCCTGGTTTTGCCTCTAACTTACTTTCAGTAAAGAAGGCCACGGTTGACCTGAATTGTCAGGTGGTTTTTAGGCCTAATGAAGTTGAGTTTCAGGACCTTAAGACAGGGAAGGTGATTGGAGAAGGAAACAGCAAAGATGGTTTATACCATCTCCAGAAGACTAAGCCTTCTTATCCCTCTATCTCTACTCCTTTATGCATGACCAGCACTAATCTTTGTGATAGCACTACTTGGCATGCTAGACTAGGACATCCACACTCTCGTGCATTAGAACTTATACTGCCTGACATGTCATTTAGCCACTTGGAATGTGAAGCATGCATCTTAGGAAAGCATTGCAAATCTGTATATCCAACATCAGTTACTATCTATGAAAAATGTTTTGACTTAGTTCACTCTGATGTTTGGACCTCTCCATGTGTGTCTAGGGATAACCATAAGTATTTTGTCACCTTTATAGATGAAAAATCGAAATACACTTGGATTACCTTGCTGCCCTCCAAGGATCGTGTGTTAGATGCATTTATGAACTTTCAATCCTATGTCACTAACCACTTTAAAGCTAATGTGAAGGTACTGAGGTCAGACAATGGAGGAGAGTATACAAGCCATGCATTCAAGAATCATCTAGCAAAACATGGCATAGTCCACCAGACAAGCTGTCCTTATACTCCTCAGAAAAATGGAGTGGCTGAAAGAAAGAATAGGCATCTCATGGAGGTGGCTAGATCAATGATGTTTCATGCCAATGTTCCTAAAAGGTTTTGGAGTGATGCTGTGGTGACAGCATGCTATCTCATCAACCGGATTCCTACCAAGGTGTTGAAGAATGTCTCTCCTTATGAAGTTTTGAACCAAACCAGACCATCCATTCATCACCTCAGAGTGTTTGGATGCGTTTGTTTTGTGTTAATACCAGGAGAACAAAGGAATAAGCTAGAAGCAAAGAGCATGAAGTGTATGTTCATTGGATACTCCACTACGCAGAAAGGATACAAGTCCTACAATCCTGAAACAAGAAGAGTTCTTGTGTCCAGAGATGTGAAGTTTATGGAAGGAAAACGTTTATATGCTGAGAAGAATTGGGATGAGCTCAAAGATCTGTCTCAAGCATCTGACAAGGCCAATAACCTGAGAATAATCATGGAAAGTCTCGGAATTAATTTATCAAAGGAGAAGGAGACTACCAGAGAAGCTACTCCACCTCAAGAAGAAGAGGCTGAAGAAGTCACTCATCCTGATCCTGAAGGGGGCAATGAACAAGAACCATTCGTTCATGATCAGGATGGTGTTGAAGAACAAGAAACTGAAACTGCTCAGGTTCAAGAGGAAGAAGAGCAAGAAGTGGAAGAGGATGACCAGGTCCAGCCCCTAAGGAGGAGTACTAGGATCAAGAAGCCTGCATCAAACTGGATCAACACAAGAGTTTACTTCAATGCTGAAGCAGTGGCTCATCCAATAAGTGCAGTATGCTCTCTTGCTTAGTATCCAGAGCAACATCAAGTCTTCATGGGGGGAATCGGACCAGGAATACATGCCAAAATCATATGAAGAAGCAATGGAGGATGAAGAGTGGAAAGTCTCAGTTGAAGATGAGATCAATGTTATAATCAAGAATGATACCTGGTTTGAGACTGAGCTTCCCAAAGGCAAGAAAGCTGTGACAAGCCGCTTGCTCTACACCATCAAGTACCTAGCCAATGGAAAACCAGAAAGGAAAAAGACAAGGCTAGTTGCAAGGGGTTTTACTCAGGTCTATGGGGAGGATTACCTTGATACATTTTCTCCAGTTGCCAAGCTCCACACCATAAGGATTATCCTCTCACTTGCTATCAACTTGGAATGGGATCTATGGTAAATGGATGTGAAGAATGCCTTCCTACAAGGAGAGCTAGAAGATGAAGTGTACATGCGACCACCTCCTGGCCTAGAGAACATGGTCAAACCTTGAAATGTATTGAGGCTAAAGAAGGCAATCTATGGCTTGAAACAATCACCAAGGGCCTGGTACCACAAGTTGAGCACAACACTCAATGGAAGAGGCTTTGTAAAATCAGAGGCTGACCATACTCTCTTCACTCTAACCAGACAGCAAGGGATTGTGGTCATTCTTATCTATGTAGATGACATTATCATCACTGGCAGTGACAAGGAAGTTATACTCTTAACCAAAACTTTTCTTAAAACAGCATTTGATATAAAGGATTTGGGAGAGTTGAAGTACTTCCTAGGGATTGAAATATACCGCTCTAAAGAGGGGTTTTTCTTATCCCAAAGGAAGTACACACTTGATCTTTTAAATGAGGCAGGAAACCTCAGAGGAAGACAGGCCAAAACCCCACTGGAAGAAGGCTACAAGGTATTGCGAGTGGGGGAGCTTGAAGACACTCCCTTTGAAGATGTCAAGAAGTATAGGAGGATGGTTGGGAAGCTCATATACCTAACTATCACTCGGCCAGATGTGTGTTTCGTGGTGAACCAAGTCAGTCAGCACATGCAAGCTCCTAAGGTTCATCACTGGAACATGGTGGAGAGGATCTTGAGATACTTGAGAGAAGCTCCTGGTCAAGGTGTTTGGATGGGATGCAACTGGGTGACTTGGAAGAGCAAGAAGCAGAAGGTAGTGTCATGTTCAAGTGCTGAGGCACAGTATAGAGCAATGAGAAAACTCACCAACGAGTTGATTTGGATCAAGGGCCTGCTCAAAGACTTGGGGATTGAGACTACATCACCAATCACCATGCATTGTGACAATCAAGCTGCCATTCACATTGCCAGCAACTCAGTTTTCCATGAAAGGACCAAACATATTGAAGTAGACTGCCACAAGGTTAGACAAGTTGTGGAGCAGAAGATCATCCTACCTTGTTACACAAGAAGTGAAGACCAGTTGGCTGACATATTTACAAAGGCAGCAAGTACCAAAGTCTGTGAGTTCATCCATTCCAAGTTGGGGCTCACAGACCTCACTTCTCACTGACTTCCTAACATGGAGACTTCTACTCTTTTTCCTTAGTGTGTTTTTATCCCACTGGATTTTGCATACTAAGGTTTTAATGAGGTAAGTTCTTCATGTTTCCAAGCTTTACCAGTCCCTACGGTCAAGCTTGAGGGGGAGTATTGAGAAGAAGAACCAATAAGAAGAAGAGACACTGGTCAGAAGAAACAAAGAGAAGAAATTTGCCAGTTACTTGAAGTTGAAGCTATTCCGTACAGTCTTGCTGTGTAAGGTATTTACCTTGACCTAACCTGCCTTGGAAGGCAAGGCAAGATAGGGAACTCGTGCACCTTGACCACCAGAGAGAAAGAAGACCGTTGGGGATCTGTTTGACTGAGTTTGAATCTGGAAATGGACAAAGTCACATGTTCTGGTTAAGGGAGAAGACTGTTAGGAGATGACACTTTCACATTGGGCAGAAGCAGATTAGTTTATAGTTTCTCTTTTGTTTATTCTTTGTGTCACTGTCTCTGATCTCTCTCTGGACTCTCTATTTAATTGTAAGCAAGCAGCACAATTAATCAAAGGAGTGAGAATCTCCCTTTTCTCTCTACAATCTCTCTCTCTCTCTCTCTCTTCATTCTGTCCAGAAATGTGTTCTTGAGTTCATCTCTCTTGTTCTTCACTCATTCTTAACCAAACTCGGCCATTCTCTTCTATTCTCATCATAGTTTCATAATTCTAACAGTACATACAAGGTCGACTCAAACCCTTCCCTTTTCCTCCTTCTTATATTCAACCCAAAGTAGATACCTCAACTTAACATTGTCATCTCTTCGAGTTAACACTCCCCCTCAAGCTTGAATCTAGTGAGCCTAAGTCAAGCTTGGAACCTTGAAGAGTCTCCTCATTAAAAACCTTATCAAAGAAACTCTGGATCATGGCCTAACAGTGGTGTAAGCATAATCCGACTTGGATTACTCACCACTAACTCTTCTTGAGCTCATCTAGCTCATGTCCCACTGATCTTGGTCTCTACCCCTTTCACCCAACCTCTTGTTGGGCTAAGTGCTCGGATTACCCAGATACACACTCCATTGAGTACCATCTTCATTATCTGCCTTGGTTTCTTCTTCTTCTTGAATAAACACCAAGGACTCCATCTTCACAGATCATTGAAGCTTCTCAATACTCCCCTTCAAGCTTGACCATGTGGAACAAGTCAAGCTTGGAAGGATTGCTTCATGATCTTGGACTACAAACCATTACACCCTCAATTCTGATTCTGCTATCTTCATGGAATGCTAGTGTCTTCATCAGCTCTCTACAACCACCTCAAACCCTGAAGCCGCATTGCTAGAGTAACCTTCTTCATGACACAGTCAAGACTGCTCTGAACAGCCTCTTGTCTAGACACGCCACTGCCTAAACCCGGATAGCTTCATCTTCATTCTCTTGTAATGGTAAGGAGGAAACATGTCTTGAACTTAGATCACCAGATAGCTCACTTAAGTCCCCACCTCAAGCTTGAATTGAGTCTAGGTTCAAGCTTGAAAGTGAGCCTGAATGAGCATCCAAACCAGGAGCACACCACCCCAACAGCTGCGCTTAAATCACTGGTCCACCTCCATGTCTTCAGCTCCAAGTACCCATGGATCACCGGCCTTCCTCATGACTTTGGTGGTGACCTTCTTCTTGTGTGCCTTGAACCGGGAGCTCAACAACCTTCATGGCCTGCGCTACTTATAACCGGCTACTACTCCAAGAACCTTCCGATTGCTCCACACAGTGGACCAAGTCTTCCTCTTGTACCAGATTGATGCTGAAAAAGTAACACTCCTTTTGCATCCTGAAACAACACTCAAACTCCAAACAAGATAAGACACACTTGCATAGGGATCAAACCTTGACTAATCATCAAGTTTGATCACCAATGTCACAAGCTTTGCACTTACACAGCATCTCATTATCCTTGAGATCCATCTAATGCAAGCTTACCACTCTCTAAATGCTATCACAAAGCACTTAGGCAACCATTCCCTGCCTTAAACGACCCTTAGACATTAGTCTAGGTGTCTCAACCTTAAGGCAGCCCTAATGATAAGAGTATGCAACAGCCTTAACCTATTTACTTCATGAATGCAATTCAGATTAGATACACCTATCTATCATCCTAGCAAGACATTCATTAGAATAGA
The DNA here is from genome assembly GCA_905132765.1 of Moricandia arvensis. Lineage (NCBI taxonomy): Eukaryota > Viridiplantae > Streptophyta > Magnoliopsida > Brassicales > Brassicaceae > Moricandia > Moricandia arvensis. The sequence goes on along the minus strand of CAJHQP010002016.1, from coordinate 60,771 downwards.
GACTAAGCATCAATGCCATTTCCAAATACCAGACCCAAGAGCTTTACTTTAATCAGTTTCAATTCGTGTATGCAAGCGTATTCAGAACATGCTATCTAATATCATGTCAAGCAACATTTAGAACTGGAGTAAGCACTTTAAACACACAACCATTCAAAACGAATCATCCAAACATCCTGGGATAGATTCTAAACATCATATCTAGCAATCTTAAACACATCCTCATGTCTCAAACCCATCATAAAACACATTCAGTTCATAAAAGATCAAGCTTTATAACAAGGGACAGTAGGTTCTTACAAAAAGGAACTAGTGTTAGTTCCTTGAACACCTTTGATTCATGGCAATATCAGGGGCTATTGGTTGCGATTCCAACACCTCCTTCCTCCATGGACCTTCCTCCATGGACCTTCCCTTAGACTCTTCATGCCTAAAGTCCCCACCTTTCTTCATGCTTTGGTCGCCCCCACCAGTAACAAGATGAAAGCTTTCACCTTTCTTCCTGGTCTTTGAATAAGAACACGCCTTGGACTTGATTTGATGAAGAGGTGACGCAAGCCTAGGATGCTTCTTTGATTGATGGGAGGATAGATCCTTGCAGGAATGAATCAGAGACTCAAGTTTTTCAAGGTTTGTGGATTGAATGGTGATACAAGAGGGATGAGAGAACTCTTGATACTCCTAGATGACCAGCTCGGATATGACACACCAAGATAAACACCCTTAAATCTCTGGATATTACACACCAGAAGCACCTCAACTCGTCAACTAGAGAGAGAGAGATAGGGTTTTTGATAAAAGACTGCTTGAGTACAATAGGGTTTGCGGAAACCCTTAAATAAAAGAAACCAAAGAACAAGCTCTTAGGGTTTCGGAAATATAACATAATACTATAGTCTTAAAAATAACATAAGATAAAATGGATAGTCTTCTAGTAGTCTTGGGCCGAGATAGGGCCTAGGTGATTTGTAAGACAAGTCGTGGCCTCGTTAAAAACCTTCCTCCGGAAAACCTCATGGGACAAAACCAAAAGCAAGGAAAAGAGCACACCAAATGTCTTGCCTAAACACTAGCTCAGCTTGATGTAGAGATAGCTTGAATGGTGATTAAGATATCTCGGACCATCAAACCTTGTCCAAGACTTTCTTCTTGTTGTGGATGTGAAGTGAGTAATCCTACAACATTCTCTTTGAGTTTCTTGGCTCTGAAACGGGTCATGGGACCTTCTGGAATGGTCAAAGCATCATCACCAGGCTGCTGGTGCACTGTGGCATCATGTGGCTCGTCTAAGACCTCTTTTCCCTCTTTGGTAACCTGGTCCATGATCACATCATCCCCTCCCTCTTGAAAAAAGATTTTTCCTCAAATCTGGTTCATCAACAACAAAAGGAACCAAGTCAATAATATTGAAGCTATTAGACACATCATACTTACCTTGGAGATCAAGTTTATAGGCATTGTCGTTGATCTTGTGGATGATCTCGAAGGGTCCATCAATTCTTGGCATCAGCTTGGACTTCCTCTCGTTGGGGAACATATCCTTCCTTAGGTGAAGCCAAACCTTGTCACCAACTTCAAAGAGCTGCACACGCCTTCCCTTGTTGGCTTACTTCTCATAGTACTTAGTTTTCTGTTCAACGTTTTGTCTAGCCTTCTCATGGATTTGCTGGACCATCTCAACTTTCTTCTTACCGTCCAAACTAACCCTTTCACACTCAGTTAATGGCATTAGATCCAAAGGAGAGGTGGGATTGAACCCATAAACAATTTCAAAAGGAGAATACTTAGAAGCAGAATGCTTGGCATAATTGTCTGCAAATTCACAATGAGGTAAGTAATCTTCCCAGGTTTTCAAGTTCTTTTTGATGAATGCACGCAGGAGTGTTCCTAGAGTCCTATTAACTACCTCAGTTTGTCCATCAGTTTGCGGATGACATGTAGTAGAAAACAACAACTTAGTGCCTAGCTTAGACCAAAGAGTCTACCAAATGTAACTGAGAAACTTAGTATCTCTATCAGAAACTATAGTCCTAGGCATGCCATGTAAACGAACAACCTCTTTAAAGAACAAGTTAGCAACATGCAATGCATCATAAAGTCTTATGATAAGCTATGAAATGTGCCATTTTAGAGAACCTATCAACAACAAAAAATATGGAGTCCTTTCCGGTTCTAGTCCTAGGCAATCCAACAATGAAATCCATGGATATGTCATTCCAAGGATGGTGTGGAATTGGTAAAGGAGTGTACAAACCATGAGACTGGACTTAAGACTTAGCATGCTTGCAAGTAGCACACCTTACACAAATCCTCTCAACATCTCTTTTCATATGTGGCCAATAGAAGTGATCCTGCAAAACTTTAAGAGTCTTGGCAATCCCAAAATGTCCCATTAGACTGCCCCCATGGGATTCCCTAACAAAGAGATCTCGTAGAGCACAATTAGGCACACACAATCTGTTATCATAGAACAAGAATCCATCTTGCCTAAAGTAGTGCCCTGCAGAAAATTTCTCACAAGACACATAAGCTTCTTTAAAATCAAGGTCAGTCTCATACATGTCTTTAATCTGCTCAAAACCTAGTAGCTTAGCATCAAGAGTGGTCAAGAGAACATACCTCCGAGATAGTGCATCAGCAACTATGTTCTCCTTACCTTGTTTGTATTTGATCACGTATGGAAATGTCTCAATGAACTCAACCCATCTTGCGTGTCTCTTACTAAGCTTACTCTGCCCTTTGAGATACTTTAGGGACTCATGATCAGTGTGGATGACAAACTCCTTGGGCCACAAGTAATGTTGCCATGTTTGCAAGGCCCTCACCAAAGCATAGAGTTCTTTGTCATAGGTGGCATAGTTGAGACTGGCTCCTCCAAGTTTCTCACTGAAGTAGGCGTTGGGTTTCCTATCCTGCATCAACACAGCATCAATTCCAATCCCTGAGGCATCACATTCAATTTCAAAGGTTTTACTAAAGTCAGGAAGCATTAAGAGAGGTGATTGAGGGCTTCTTGTGCTTCTCCCCATTTGAATCCTACATCCTTCTTGATTACTTCAGTCAATGGGGCTGCAATGGTGCTAAAGTCCCTCACAAAACGCCTGTAAAACCCAGCAAGCCCATGGAAACTTCTCACTTCTCCTACTGTGGTTGGGTTTGGCCAGTCCTTGATGGCTTTGATCTTCTCCTCGTCCACCTTAACTCCATCTGCACTCACAACAAAGCCTAGAAAGACAAAGTTATCTGTGGAAAAAGTACACTTCTTCAAGTTGGCAAAGAGTTTCTTATTTCTTTACACATTAAGAACAGCCCTAAGATATTCTATATGATCCTCAAAGTTCTTGCTATATACTAAGATGTCCTCAAAGTATACCACAACAAAGATGCCTATGAATGATCTAAGAACATGATTCATCAATCTCATGAATGTACTAGGTGCACTTTTCAATCCAAATGGTATAACTAACCACTCATACAAACCATGCTTAGTCTTAAATGCAGTTTTCCATTCATCTCCTTCTTTCATCCTAATCTGATCATAACCACTTTTCAAATCTATCTTAGAGAAGATGCAAGAACCATGCAATTCATCAAGCATATCATCTAATCTAGGTATAGGATGGCGATACTTCACTAGGATGTTGTTTATTGATCTACAATCAACACACATGCGCCAAGTACCATCCTTCTTAGGCACACGGAGCACTGGTACATCACATGGGCTTAAACTCTCTCGGATATAGCCCTTCTCCATGAGTTCCTCTACTTGTTTTTGCAACTCCTTTGTCTCAACCGGATTGGTTCTGTAAGCTGGCCGGTTGGGAAGTGTAGATCCTGGAACAAAGTCTATATGATGCTCAATCCCACGCAAGGGTGGTAAACCAATGGGATTGTCCTCTGGAAATACATCTTGAAACTCCTGCAAAAGAGAAACCATTTCACTCGGATACACCGGTGTAGAATCTGTTAAGTTCAAAAGATTTTCTTTAAACACCAGTAAGATAGCTGGTTGTTTAGAGTAGAGAGTTCTTTTGATATCACCCATGTTTGCATAGAAATTTGGCTGCTTAGTTCCCGCCGGTTTGAGATCAATCTCCTTCTTCTTTTGGAGCTGAATCAGATCATGCTGAACTTCCTTAGGTGTCAAAGGAACCAGGACAGTCTTGCGGCCCTTGAACTCAAAGGAATGCTTGTTGGTGAAACCATCATGGATGACTCGACGATAAGAATGCCAAGGCCTCCCAAGAAGTATGTGACCAGCTTCCATAGGTAAGACATCACACAAGACCTCATCTTCATATCTTCCTATGGCTAAGGGGATTAGAACTTGATTAGAGACCTTCATGGTGCCTTCTTCATTAAGCCATTGCAGCCAGTAAGGTTTTGGGTGCTTCTGAACCTTCAAACCCAACTTCTTCACCATTGTTTCACTAGCAGCATTCACACAACTGCCTCCATCAACTATAAGGCTGCAAACCTTTCCTTGGACAAAGCACCTTGTGTAGAATAGGTTCTCACGTTGCTCTAGCTCTTCAATCTTTGTTTGCAAGCTTAGGAGTCTTCTTTCTACTAACAGCTTCCCTTGGACCGGTCCTTCTTCATGCTCTTCCTCAGTTTCTTCCTGGTCAGGTTTGGTGCTTTCATCTTCTGAAACATACTCACCATCTTCCAGAAGAATCATGACTCTCTTGTTGGTACATTCATTAGCATAGTGACCTCATCCTTGGCACTGGAAACACTTGACAACCCAAGCTCTGGAACTAGAAGCCTCAGCCTTTCCCTTGCCCTTGTCAAGGGTACTACTCGGTTTGGTTTCTTCCCTCGGATAGGGCTTGCCTTCTCTCAAATATGGTCTAGACTCTTTAGGATAGGTTGGCTTCTCTTCTTTGGTGTTGTGTAACCGGTTGGATCCAAAGTTGGCTTGTGAATGCCCCTTCCTCTTAAGCTGTTGTTCCACAAGAATAGCCTTGTGTGACATCTCTTCTAACTCCACATAATGTTGCATCTCAACATTGTCTTGTATCTCACGGTTTAGACCACACAGGAACCTTGACATTGTGGCTTCTCTGTCTTCAGATATACTAGCCCTTATCATGAGTAATTCCATCTCCTGGTAGTATTCTTCTACTGATCTTGAACCTTGGGTGAGTTTTCTGAGCCTTTGGTGAAGATCTCTATGATAATGACTTGGAACAAATCTCTTGCGCATGATAGACTTCATCTCTGGCCAAGTTTCAACTGGTTCCTCACCATTCCTTCTACGGTTAGTACATACTGATCCCACCAGCTTAGAGCATAGTCATAGAACTCAGTAGCAGCTATCTGGATCTTCTTATGATTTGTGTATTGCTTACACTGAAAGACCAGCTCAATCTTCTTCTCCCATTCAAGATAGGCATCCGGATCAGCTTTCCCATGGAAGGGAGGTATCTTGATCTTTAAACCAGCAAGCTCATCTCTCTGGTTTGCTCTTCCTTTTTGTCCACGTCTCTGCCTTCTTTGGCTTTGTCTTGATGAGGAACTGATATGTTCATAGTAGTTATCAGTTTCCTCAGAGCCAGCATGGTCTTGTCTAGTTGGGTTGTGTCCTCCTCTTCAAGTCTCACGATGGTGTCCTTGTCCAGTTGCTCGCCTTACTTCCTCTCTGAACTCTTTGCGGAGCTCATTAATATTGGTCCTCATCATCTCAGTCATTGTAGCTACCATGGATTGATTCAGTTGAGCAGTTATGGCTTCCATGAGTAACTTGTTCTTCCGGACCAACTCGGCTTCTTCCTCACTCTCGGTTCCCATTGATGCATGCACCAAGGAAACACAATAACCAGTAAATAGTTCAAGGTAATCATGAGAAGAAACAAAGAAAAAAAACTCAACACAAAATTTTTCTTGCTCGGCAAGTAATCTTTTGCAGCTAGGTTTAAAGAAAACTAGGGCTTTCGCCTAAAACCAAAAAGGAAAGTGCACAAAATCGGCTAAAACTCTAAGTAATTTTCGAGCAGCCCTAAAAAAACCTAGTTCTACTTTTGTTCAAGATGATTAAGAAGTATTGCGGCTGAAACAAAAAGAGTTAAAGAGAAAACAAAACTTCCCTAACCAAAGTTGCTCTGATACCATATGACACACGCCTAGGATGCTTCTTTGGTTGTGGGAGGATAGATCCTTGCAGGAACAAATCAAAGACTCAAGTTCTTCAAGGTTTGTGGATTGAATGGTGACACAAGAGGGATGAGAGAACTCTTGATACCCCTAGATGACTAGCTCGGATATGACACACAAAGATAGACACCCTTAAAGCTCTGGATATTACACACCAGAAGCACCTTAACTCGTCAACAAGAGAGAGAGAGAGAGAGAAATAGGGGTTTTGATAAAAGACTGCTTGAGTACAATAGGGTTTGCAGAAACCCTTAAATAAAAGTAACCAAAGAACAAGCTGTTAGGGTTTCGGAAATATAGCATAAAACTATAGTCTTAAAAATAACATAAGATAAAATGGATAGTCTTCTAGTAGTCTTGGGCCGAGATAGGGCCTAGGTGATTTGTAAGACAAGTCGTGGCCTCGTTAAAAACCTTCCTCCGGAAAACCTCATGGGACAAAACCAAAAGCAAGGAAAAGAGCACACCAAATGTCTTGCCTAAACACTAGCTCAGCTTGATGTAGAGATAGCTTGAATGGTGATTAAGATATCTCGGACCATCAAACCTTGTCCAAGACTTTCTTCTTGTTGTGGATGTGAAGTGAGTAATCCTACAACATTCTCTTTGAGTTTCTTGGCTCTGAAACGGGTCATGGGACCTTCTGGAATGGTCAAAGCATCATCACCAGGCTGCTGGTGTATTGTGGCATCATGTGGCTCGTCTAAGATCTCTTTGCCCTCTTTGGTAAGCTGGTCCATGATCACATCAAGAGGGTAGCTAATCCACTCCATAACTTCTGGATTCGAGGATCTCCTTTCTTCTGGACGGTATGAGAGAGTATGAGAGAAAGCTTTTATTTTTGCGGAAGCTTCTTTCTGTATCCGAGGAACACCTTCTTGTACAGGTCGAACCTGCTGGAAAGGAAGCTTCTTTCTGGGTTTTGATGGCATGAGAGAAAGCTTTTATTTTTGCAGAAGCTAGACATTAAGTTCTGATGAACTTGGCTCTGATACAATGTTGGATTTTCACCAGAGTATGTAGATCTGGGTTTGTGTGTGATGAACAAGCCTTTAAGGCAAGGATGAACTCGAAATGATGAAGAGAAAGGGTTGTGGTTTGCTTGTATGAACTTGAATCAGAATCAGAGACTAGAGGAGACTTAGAGAGATTTAAGAGAATAAGAAAGGGGTAGACCTAAGAGGGATTCTAACTCAAGAACACTAAGCTTTTCTATTATGAAGTGGAGCGGGGAAATCCCCCTTACTCCCTTTTTAAGGATGACACTTGACAGAGATACAATATATATAGAGAAATGGAGAGGCTAAACTCGTTTAAAACCCTAAGGAGACTAAGCATGTGGAGTCAACAAGAGTCTTGGCGCCCGGTTTGAAATACTAGGCTGAGAATGCTCACATGCTTGGGACAGGCTGTCAAAGAGCTCTTCCTTTGCTTTTGGGCGAGTGGAATCCACAATGCTCTTCATTTTGGTAAGTGGATAACCTTATCCATAAACAGTCACTAATCCTTGGAACCTTCCTGGAAGTTTCCTTGCCTTTCCTTCCTTATCTTGGACGAGAATATACCAAAGGATCTTCTCCTTTCTTCACATGCAAGGTATTTTAGACTTTGGGAGACAAGTCTTGGCAATTTAGGGTTGTACGGCCAGATATCAATTGCCTGGTCCATCCTCTTTGTTCCCTAACTTGCCCAAGACTCAAAACCATTCCATAAGTTCAAATGGTCGAGTATACATGTTTCTGGGTCGAGGTTGGTCCGTACAGTCCATACATTATGTACGGATCCGTACAGATCCGTACAGTCCGTACAGATCCGTACAGTCCATAAACCTCACCCAAACATAGACCATTTGATCCCTTCTCTTCACCACAGCTTCCCAAGGTCTTCCTTAGACTTCTCCTTGATGTTTCATAGCCTCTTGTACACTTAACAGCTTCCCACAGCCTTCTTAACACTCCTTGTACAAGATCTATTCAACCCACTCTATCTTCTTTCACTCGATCTCATCTCTCACTTGTTCATTGTCATCTCTTCAAGTTAACAATGATGTGAAGTTTTAGGATATTGAGAGCAGCCGAGTGATTGGGCAAGGAGTTACAAAAGGAGACCTGTATTTACTTGAAGAGTTTACTTCTCTGCCTAGTCATAGTTGTTCTTTTACTTCTGTTCTTGCTTCTACTTTGATTAAGAATGATTTGTGGCATGCTAGACTAGACATCCTCATGTTAGGGATCTAAACTTAATGGTTCCATGTGTTGTTTTTGAAAATAATGATTGTGGAGCTTGTATCTTAGGCAAGCATTGTAAGACTGTTTTCCATAAGTCCAGTACTGTCTATGATCATTGTTTTGATTTAATACACTCAGATGTTTGGACTGCTCCTTGCTTGTCTAGAGAAAATCATAAATACTTTGTCACATTCATAGATGAAAAGTCTAAATACACATGGATTACCTTGATTCCATCTAAAGATAGGGTGCTTGATGCATTTAGAAATTTTCAAGCTTATGTGACTAACCACTTCAATGCTAAGCTTAAAACTTTCAGATCAGATAATGGTGGGGAATATACAAGTCAAGATTTCAAAAACACCTATCTCAGCATAAAAAACCTTCATCAAACAAGCTGCCCTTACACTCCTCAAAAGAATGGAGTGGACGAGAGGAAGAACTGACATCTTATGGAGGTTGCTCGCTCTATGATGTTCCAAGCAAATGTACCCAAGAGTTTTTGGAGTGATGATGTTGCCACAGCATGTTACCTTACCAACCGCACCCCAACCAAAATCCTTGAGGATCAGTCTCCATTTGAAGATCTGAACAAGTATAGGACAGCCTTAGATCACATCCGGGTCTTTGGTTGTCTTTTCTTTGTTCACAAACCAGGGGAGTTAAGGAACAAGTTGGAGGCAAAGAGCACAAAGGGTATGTTCATTGGGTACTCACCAACGCAAAAAGGGTACAAGTGCTATGATCCGGTTACCAGGAATGTGCTTGTGTAAAGGGATGTCAAATTGGTAGAAGAAAGAGGATACTATGAAGAAAAGAACCAAGGAGAGCTCAAGGATTTGGCTTCGGATAAGGCAGCCAATCTAAGAATCATTTTGGAGGCTCTTGGAATCAACTTGACCCAGGATCCAAAGAGTGGAGGAGGACAACAATCAGTTCCCCCACTGCTGATACGAATGGCCAGGAACCCCACCTTTAACATGAGGGGGGGAAATGAACCTGAGATGGATAATCAGCCTGAAGAAGATTCAGGTTCTCAACATGATCAAGGTATGGATCAAGGAAATGAAGATGGAGAAGCTTCAAATGAGAACCAGGAAGAAGAAGGATGAAATCTAGAGTAGAATAAGAAAGGAAGAAGAGATTGAGAGGAATCGCGACTAAAGAGAGACTCTGGGAGATTTGGATCTAAGAACCCATTTCGGATGAACCGAGACACTAGAGAGACTAAGGGAAAAAGAAATGAGTTGCTTGATTGATTAATACTCGACAAGAGGGTTACAATATATAGAGGAAAGCTTAGGGCAACAAAGGGATAAGGTTTCAACGGATAGAAGACTAAGCGTGTGAAGTCAAGGCTCGTTTAGGCGCCTAATTCAAATACTTGGACGAGAAGCTTAATACGCGAGATGCCAAAGGTGAAAGTTTTCAGAGGTTCTGGTTCTGTAAGTGAGAGAAACCCCAATGGGGAAGATGAGAGCTTGATATGATCGAAATGAGAGTGAGACTGATGACAGAGGGAGAGTAAACGAGAGGCTAGGGTTTTGGGGAGACTAGAGAGAGATTAGAGAAAGACTAAGAGATTTGTGAAGAGAAAGGGGAGAACCCCCTATTCAGCTTATCATTCATACTCGACAATACATTGTTTAAATAGAGCAGAGACAATACATTAGGGTTTACAGGGAAATCAACAAGCATGTGAAGTCAAGGGAAGAAGGGAGCCTCTTTTTGAATTGTGTGGCTGAGAATCCTCACATTCTTGGACAGCCTGGATCTGTCTGGCCGAGCCTAAGCTTTACTTGGCCATAAACCATCCGAAAATGCCAATGCACCAGTCCAATGATCTGTCCAGGTTCATGCTCGCCTTATCCATTCTGGATCAGCATCTTTGACTGGAATATCCCTTCAGCATCTTATCCACACAGTAAGCAACAAGAGCATCTCGCCAGATGCTTTCCAAGATGCTTCTGGGTCACCTCCTCTTCCTCTCTTCTTCCTTTCTTCTTCCTTTCTTCTTTCTAGGGTTCTTCTTGACTTGTGCATCAAGGTACCTCCATGGATGTGTACGGATTAGGTCTGGCCGTACACATTTCTCCCTATTTGCACAGACCCAACTTATGCTCAAATGGTCGAAAAGTGAAGTTTTGGGTCTCGCCCGTCTGTACAGTCCGTACGTCCGTACGGTACGGACGACCCGAACTTTACACCTCGTCCAATTGACTCCAGACTTCACCCAAGCCTTCTTCCTTCATTGTAAACCCATCCTGAACCTCTTCCAAGCTCAGCATTGCCTTCTGGACCTTCCTTAGTTCTTGACATAACTTCCACAATGGTTCGGCCCTTTCTTTGCTCATAACCTTTAGTGATCAGATTATCACTTCAGGTTTAACAAAAGGTATCTTGACCAGATGCTCTTCCTTTCTTAGCCACATGAGCCAGCCTGTCCACAGCTCTTCCTTTTGGTCTTCCTTATCCGCGAACCAAGCTTGAGTCAGGGTGGTAAATGGTAAATGTAACTTTTGGTCGAGTTACATTTACCTCGGGTAACTTTCGACCAAGTTCACCCGGGTTAACCCTTGTACGGCCTTGTACGGCCAAACTGTACGGACATGTACGAACACCCCAATTCCAAACCTTCTCCATTCCTCTAATCTTTCTTTATCAAGTGAACCCCTCTTTTTCAACACTCCCCCTCAAGCTTGACCATGTGGAACAAGTCAAGCTTGGAATGCCATGAAATCTCCCTCATTAAAAACCTTGTCAAAGAAAACCCTCCTTAAGGATAAAACCTCAACAAGGAAAAGAGTAAGACCCCATGGTGAAATACTGAATAGAAACTGAGTATAAACGGATAGAATAGAGTTTGAGAGAGACTAGAAGAGATTTGGAGACTAAAAGATTGAGACTTGGTTAAGAAACCATTTCGAGATGAAGAACACTAAGAACAACGAGAGATAAATAAGAGAGACTCGAAAATATTGCATGATTGATTAATGAGAGGAGTTACAAATATATAGGGAAGGTTATGGCTGTGCTTAACGGATACAAGATAAGGTTTCAACATAAGCATTTGGAGTCAAGGGTCTGAGGCGCGCCTAATTCAAAATACTTGGCCAGGAAGCTCTACACGCTTGATTCCTCTGGCATCTTGACTAGATGCTTTAGGCCAGCCTGTCCAGACGCGGAAGGAACCTTATCCTTAAGGTTCTGTGCACTTGGACAAACAGAAGAGAAGAGGGAAGCTTATCAGCGAGGAGGTAACTTCTGAGGTTTTACCCGGAGTAACTTTCGTCGACCCAAACTTACTTTTGGCCGACCATGGTTGTACGGCCTTGTACTGACCACTTGTACGGCCTTGTACGGACCACTTGTACGGCCTTGTACGGACCACTTGTACGGCCTTGTACGGACACCTCCAAACTTCTTCCTCTCCATTCCATAAGTCTTTTCCAGCCTTCCTAATAGATCATACCTCCATCTCTTATTCGGTTCAACACCCCCCCTCATGCTTAACCATGTGGAACAAGTCAAGCTTGGAATGTCATGAGATCTTCCTCATTAAAAACCTTGCCAAAGAAAACCCTCCTTAGGGATAAAACCTCTGCAAGGAAAAGAATAAAGACCTCATGACAGGGGATTAGTTGCACCTAGTAAGATCAATGAGTCCCAACCTCTGATGGATGGACTCAAGGGTCTTCTGCCTCGGAGCCTTAGTAAACACATCAGCCAACTAGTCTTCACTCCGTGTATAACAAGGTAAGATCACTCCTTGGACTATCATCTGTCTTACCTTGTGGCAGTCGACTTCAATATGCATGGTACTCTCATGAAACACTGAGTTGGATGCAATGTGAATTGCGGCTTGTTTGTCACAATGCATGGTCATTGGTGTGGCTTGATCAATCTCCAAGTGCTTTAGTGTTCCCTTGATCCAGACTAACTCATTAGTCAGCTTCAACATGGACCTATACTCAGCCTCAGCACTTGAGCATGGTACAACTTTCTGCTTCTTTCTTTTCCAAGTAACCAAGTTCCCACCAATGAAAGTGCATCACAGTATCCTACCACCTCAGTGGTTTTGTTGCATCCCATCCACACTCCTTGGTCAGGTGAGCCATTCAAGTACATCAGAATCCGGTTAACCATGCTCCAATGATGTTCCTTTGGTCCTTGCATGTGTTGACTCACCTGGTTCACAGCAAAGCATATATCAGGACGTGTAATGGTCAAGTAGATCAACTTACCAACAAGCTTTCTGTAAAGCTTGGCATCTTCAAATGGTGGGATGTCTTCAATCTCCCCTTCACGTGGGATCTTATACCCATCTTCTAATGGTGTCTTGACACTCTTCCCTCCAAGTCTACCTGCATCTTTCAAAAGATCAAGTGTATATTTTCTTTGAGAAAGGAACAAACCTTCCTTGGATCTACATATCTCAATCCCAAGGAAGTATTTCATTTCTCCCAAGTCTTTAATCTCAAAAACCGACTTTAGAAAGTCCTTGGTTGATTGAATCCCAACCTTGTCACTTCCTGTGATGATGATATCATCAACATACACAAGAATGACTACCATACCTGATGGAGTAGTCAAGGTGAAGAGAGTGTGGTCTAGCTCAGACTTCTTGAAACCCTTCCCATTGAGAGTTGTGCTCAACTTGGTGTACCATGCTCTAGGAGACTGCTTTAGACCATATATGGCCTTCTTCAGCCTCAGAACGTTTCCATCTTTAACCAAGTGCTCAAGACCAGGAGGGGGAAGCATGTGAACCTCATATTCAAGCTCTCCTTGAAGGAAGGCATTCTTCACATCCATTTGCCAAATACCCCATTCTAAGTTCACAGCAAGGGAGAGAACTATCCGGATAGTATGAAGCTTGGCAACTGGAGCAACTGTATCAATGTAGTCCTCTCCATATGTTTTTGTAAAACCTCTTGCCACCAGTCTTGTCTTCTTCCTTTCAATCTTCCCATTTGCAAGATACTTGATAGTGAAGATCCATCTGCTAGTCACAGCCTTCTTCCTTTTTGGTAGTTTACTCTCAAACCATGTATCATTTTTAATCATTGCATCGGCTTCAGCTCCAACTGATTCCTTCCACTCTTTGCCTTGCATAGCTTATTCATAGGATCTTGGTAACTGAGTCTCATCTACACTGATCATAAAGGCTTTATGCTCTTCCGGGTAATGAATAAGATTGCAAACAGCTTGGGCAGGATGAGCAACTGCTTGAGCATTATAGTATACCCGGTTGTTGATCTAGTTGGATGGAGGGTTTCTCACCCTTGTACTCCTTCTCAAAGGTTGAGCTTCGCGAGTTGCTTCTGGTTGAGCCTCCTCGACCTCTTCTTCTTCCTGGTTTCCATCTCAAGCTTCTCCCTCATCTTGATCCACACCTTGATCATGTGTGGAACCTGATTCTTCATCATACTGCTCTTCAGGATCAGGTTCATTTCCCCCTCATGGTCAAGGTGGGGTTCCTGTCCATTATCATTAGCCGTGGGAAGACCTCCTTGTTGTTGTCCTCCTCTACTCCTCGGATCCTCAGATAAGTTAATCCCAAGATTCTCCAATAATATCCTCAAGTTTGCTGCCTTATCAGAAGCCAAATCCTTGAGCTCTGCTTGGTTCTTCTCCTCATAGAACCCTCTTTCTTCCACGAACTTCACATCTCTAGACACCACTACCCTTCTGGTTGCTGGATCATAACACTTTTACTATTTCTGAGTTGGTGAGTAACCAATAAACATCCCCTTTGTTCTCTTGGCTTCCAACTTGTTCCTTAGCTCCCCCGGTTTATGAACAAAACAGAGACAACCAAAGACCCTTATATGATCTAAGGTTTGGTCTATGTTTGTCCAATACCTCAAAGGGTGATTGATCTTCAAGAACCTTAGTTGGGGTTCGGATGATCAGATAGCAAGTAGTAGCAACAACATCACTCCAAAACCTCTTTGGCACATTAGGTTGGAACATCATGGACCTAGCAAACTCCATAAGTAAGATCTTTTGAGATCTTAGATGAATAAGTAACCAGAACTAGAATAGAAACAGATTTGATGAAGAGAAGACTTGATTTAGACTAAGAACTAAGAAAGATTATGAGAGGCTATGAAGAACATTATGAGACTCGAAAGTTTAGAGAGAACTGTATGCTTTATTCATAGAGATAGTCCGGAATATATAGAGAGGAATACAGGGGTTTCGTAAAGCAAAGAGAGGGAAGTATGTGGACAGGAGAATAGGCACGTCCCATGGTTCAAACGAGTGGCTCTGGGGGCTAGATGTTAATGACATCTTGACTAGATGCTCCTCACTTTACAGCTTGCACTGGCTGGTAAGCTTGACCGAGCCTTATCCACAAACGGTAACCTTCGCGCCTAAAGCTTCAAGGTTTACTCGAACCAAACCTTCTCTTCCACTCCAAGTTACCCACTCGTTCTTCTCATGGTAAGTAATCTCCTTTTTACCTTTTTCACCTCAGTAACTTTTCTTGTACGGACAACCCCATTTTTGCACATTACCAAAACATGGTTTAGAGTCCTTTTCGGTCGACCTTGTATGGCCTGTACGGCCTGTACGGCCTTGTACGGCCTGTCCGGCCTTGTACGGACAAGGTCGACTAAAACCTTACCTTTTCCTCCTTCTCTCTATTCAACACAAAGTAGATACCTCAACTTAACACTCCCCCTCAAGCCTGACCATATGGAACAAGTCAAGCTTGGAAGGCTATGAGATCTCCCTCATTAAAAACCTCACCAAAGAGAAAACCCTTGTTGGGATAAAACCCTTTGATGAGGGAAAAAGAGTGGAGACCCCATAGCAGGGGATTAGCTAAGTTGGTTTAGATCAATGAGTCCCAACCTCACATGGATGGACTCCATTGTCTTCTGTCTTGCTGCCTTTGTAAACACATCCGCCAACTGATCCTCACTCTTTGTATAGCATGGTAAGATCACTCCTAATCCAATCATTTGCCTCACCTTGTGACAATCCACCTCAATGTGCTTGGTTCTTTCATGGAAAACTGAGTTGGAGGCTATATGGATTGCGGCTTGATTATAGCAATGCATGGTCATTGGTGTAGACTGATCAATCTCCACATGCTTCAGAATGCCTTTGATCCACACCAGCTCGTTTGTGAGCTTTAGCATTGCCCTATACTCAGCTTCGGCACTGGAACAAGAGACCACCTTCTGCTTCTTGCTCTTCCAGGTAACTAGGTTCCCACAGGTAACTAGGTTCCCACAGGTAACTAGGTTCCCACAGGTAACTAGGTTCCCACCTATGAAGGTGCAATATCCAGTGGTCGACTTCCTGTCCATCTTATCTCCTGCCCACCACTTCGGTGCTTCTGTTGCACCCCATCCATACTCCAAGCTTGGTGATCCGTTGAGATACATCAGGATCCTTTCAACCATGTGCCAGTGATGTTCCTTTGGGATTTGCATGTGTTGACTCACCTGGTTCACAGCAAAACAGATTTCAATGGATCAGCCTTGTACGGCCTGTATAGCCTTGTACGGCCTGTACGGCCTTGTACGGACAAGGTCGACTCAAACCCTTCCCTTTTCCTCCTTCTCTCTATTCAAGACAAAGTAGATACCTCAACTTAACAATAAGGTGTCGGTTCTTCCTTTCAGCAACTCCATTCTGTTGTGGGCTGTAAGGACAGCTCGTTTGGTGAAGAATACCATGCTTGGATAGATGTTGCTTGAAGGCTTCACTAGTGTACTTCCCACCATTGTCTTCTCTAAAAAATTTCAGCTTAGCATTGAAATGGTTAGTCACATATGCTTGAAAATTTCTAAATGCATCAAGCACTCTATCCTTAGATGGAATCAAGGTTATCCAGGTGTATTTAGACTTCTCATCTATGAATGTGACAAAATACTTATGGTTCTCCCTAGATAAGCATGGTGCAGTCCAAACATCCGAATGTATTAAATCAAAGCAGTGATCATAGATAGTAGAAGACTTTTGAAACACAGTTTTACAATGATTGCCTAAGATACAAGCTTCACAATCATTATTCTCAAACATAACACCTGGAACCATTAAGCTTAAAGCTCTAACATGAGGATGTCCTAGTCTAGCATGACACAAAGCATTCTTATTCAAACCGGAAGCAGAAATAGAAGTAAAGGAACAACTATGATCAGGTAAAGAAGTAAGCTTCTCAAGCAAGTAAAGGTCTCCTTTTGTAACTCCTTTACCAATCAAACGACTGCTCTCAATATCCTGAAACTTCACATCATTAGGGCTAAAGATCACATTGCATTGCAAGTCATTAGTAAATTTATTAACTGATAGCAAATTTGAAGTAAACTCAGGCATGTAAAAGCATCTAGATTCTTTATCAAACAATTTAAGCTTGCCTATACCCCTTATTGGAATTCTATCACCATTAGCTATCATAACATGTCCATGCGCATGTTCAGTATCTCTAATCAGACTAGTGTCACTAATCATATGATGAGATGCACCTGAATCAACTATCAAAGGTTTAGACATGTTACAAGCACTATGAGATAAACCAGCAATCTTAGAGTGAGTATAAGCATCAGTTTGATCATGAGTACTAGCAATCTTAGATGAACCAAAAGAATACCCCCTGAGGTTACCAAAAGTGTTACCATTGTCCTTGAGCATCTTGATGAGGGCATCCATTTCTGATCGACGGATGAACTCGCTCATTTGGACGGTTGGTTTGAGCCGTTCAAGTCACCAGGGCTTTGTTCTCACCACCTTCAGTCTCCTGTGCCCGATTGGATGGCCCGGCTCCACCCCTCCCTGCTGATCACTCCCTCCATAGCTCACATTCGCTCTTGCATCTCTGTCCTTCATGAACTTGGTTGGCTTTAGGTGAGGATGCAGGATCCAGCACTGATGCTTCTTCTGACCTTGTCTCTTACAATGGTCACAGTTGCCATTGAACCTCCTTTTTCAAAGCGGTTCACCTTGTTGGCTTGAGGTACCTCACCTTGGTTAGCTAAGGTAAGCTCCCCCTTTCCTCCAAATAGACCCAACGATCCTTGCTCCTTTTGAATTTGTGCGCAGACTTTCTCCAAGGTGGGTAGCTTCTCGGCTCGCAAGATGTGTTTCACCAGGTCATTGTAGCTGGAGTTAAGAGTCAGGAGCAAGCCAAAGACTTTATCTTGCTCCCTTCTCTCATTAAGCTCAGCTGGATTGGTTGTGCTTGGCCTCAACATCTCGAGTTCAGACCACAAAGCTCTAAACTTTCCAAGGTGCTTTGTGAACTCCATATCTTCTTGTGCTAGACTGTTAATGGCTCGCTTGATCTCAAAAACTCGAGTAAGGTTTGAGATGTTACCATAAACCTTCTTAAGAGTGTCCCACATGTCCTTTGCCTTCTCACAGTGGTTGTATGCCTCTAGGATTGACGGATCTAGAGAGCTTTGAAGGATAGACATCACCAGGTTGTCTTCCTGGATCCACTTCACTTCATCGCACACGACAATCTCCTTGTCGCCTTCATGAGTAATGATCTTTGGAGCCTCACCCTCGAGGATGTGGTTCCACAAGCCCTGACTCTCCAGTGCTGTCTTCACCACACGAGACCATAGGAGATAGTTTCCTCCCTTAAGTATCACTGGAATCACGGTTGTTTTGGTACTCTCCATTTTGAACCTTTGCTGAATAAAAAAGGTGTTCTTGGGTGTTCTTCGTGAGAGATGAAATCAAAACCCAGATTTACGAGAACCTGGCTCTGATACCATGAAAGACTGAATAAAAACTGAGTATAAATGGATAGAATAGATTTTGAGAGAGACTAGAAGAGATTTGGAGACTAAAAGATTGAGACTTGGTTAAGAAACCATTTCGAGATGGAGAACACTAAGAACAACGAGAGAGAAATAAGAGAGACTCGAAAATATTGCTTGATTGATTAATGAGAGGACTTACAAATACATGGGGAAGGTTATGGCTGTGCTTAACGGATACAAGATAAGGTTTCAACATAAGCATGTGGAGTCAAGGGTCTTAGGCGCGCCTAATTCAAAATACTTGGCCAGGAAGCTCTACACGCTTGATTCCTTTGGCATCTTGACTAGATGCTTTAGGCCAGCATGTCCAGACGCGGAGGGAACCTTATCCTTAAGGTTAAGTGCACTTGGACACACGGAAGGGAAGAGGGAAGCTTATCCGCAAGGACCCAACTTCTGAGGTTTTACCTGGAGTAACTTTGGTCGACCCAAACTTACTTTTGATCGACCATGGTTGTACGGCCTTGTACGGACTACTTGTACGGCCTTGTACGGACCATTTGTACGGCTTTGTACGGACACATCCAAACTTCTTCATCTCCATTCCATAAGTCTTTTCCAGCCTTCCTAATAGATCATAACTCCATCTCTTATTCGGTTCAACACATGGCAAGGGGATCAACCTCATTTGGTGAGGTCTAAGAGTCCAAGTCTGGTATGGATGGACTCTATAGTTTTCTGCCTGGCTGCCTTGGTGAAGACATCGGCTAACTGATCTTCACTTCTGGTAAAGCAAGGTAGAATGTCTCCAGAAACAATCATCTGGCTCACCTTATGGCAATCAACTTCAATATGCTTCGTCCTTTCATGGAACACCGAGTTGGAGGCAATGTGGATGGTTGCTTGGTTGTCACAATGCATTGTCATGGGTGTGGCCTGCTCAATTCCCAAGTGCTTTAGTATACCCTTGATCCAAACCAGCTCATTAGCTTCAACATGGCTCTATACTCAGCTTCAACACTCAAACAAGAGACCACCTTCTGCTTCTTGCTCTTCCAAGTGGCAAGATTTCCACCAATGAAGGTGCAATATCCAGTAGTAGACTTCCTATCCATCTTGTCTCCAGCCCAATCAGCATCACAATACCCCACCACTTCAGTGCTCCCATTGCATCCCATCCAGACTCCTTGATCTGGTGATCCATTCAGGTACATGAAGAGACGGTTCACCATGTTCCAGTGATGTTCCCTTGTTCCTTGCATGTGTTGACTTACCTAGTTCACAGCAAAACATATATCAGGTCGTGTGATGGTTAGGTAGATCAACTTACCAACAAGGTTTCTATAAATCTTGGCATCCTGGAATGGTGGACTATCTTTTATCTCCCCCTCACGAGGAACTTTGTATCCATCTTCCAAAGGTGTCTTGAATGTCTTCCCTCCTGGTATACCTGCATCTTTCAAAAGATCAAGTGTATATTTCCTTTGAGACAAGAACAAACCTTCCTTGGATCTACATATCTCTATTCCAAGAAAGTATTTCATCTCTCCTAAGTCTTTGATTTCAAACACATACTTTAAATAATCTTTTTGGTGATTTGAATACCTTTTTGTCACTTCCAGTGATGATGATATCATCAACATACACTAGAAGAACAATGATACCTGATGGAGTGGTGAGGGTGAAGAGAGTGTGGTCTAGCTCGGATTTCTTGAAGCCTCTCCCATTCAAGGTTGTGCTCAACTTGTTGTACCAAGCCCTTGGTGATTGTTTGAGGCCATAGATAGTTTTCTTTAGTCTAAGAACATTTCCTTCCCTGACCAACTGCTCTAACCCCGGTGGAGGATACATGTAGACCTCATCTTCAAGTTCCCCTTAAAGAAAAGCATTCTTCACATCCATCTGCCAAAGTCCCCACTTAAGGTTGACTGCTACGGAGAGAACTATCCTGATGGTGTGGAGTTTTGCAACTGGGGCAAAAGTATCCAGATAGTCTTCACCATAAGTTTGGGTAAACCCTCTTGCCACTAGCCGAGTCTTCTTTCTATCTATCTTCCCATTTGCAAGATACTTGATTGTGAAGATCCACCTACTAGACACAGCCTTCTTCCCTCTTGGTAGTTCACTCTCATACCAAGTATAATTCTTGATCATTGTGGTTGCTTCATATCCTACTGACTCTCTCCATTCTTTGTCCTTCATTGCTTCCTCATAAGACTGAGGAATTTAGCTATCATCCAGATTCACCATGAAGACACAATGCTCTTCAGGGTAGTGGGCGAGAGAGCAGGAAACTTGACCAGGATGCTCTACTGCCTGAGCATTATAATACACTCCAGTGTTCACCCAATTGGTTGGTGGATTCCTGATCCTAGTGCTCCTCCTTAGTTGTTGTTCAACAGTCGGTTCTTGATCTTGGTTCTGACCTCCATCTTGAACTGATCCTTCTTCCTCCTCATTCACCATTTCTTCCTCTTGTTCCACACTTTGATCATGAGAACCAGAGTCTTCTCCAACTTCTGGTTGATCTTCTGGTTCATTTCCCCCCTCATGGTCGAAGTGGGGAGTTTTGTTCTCTTTCATTGTTGGGGGACCTTGTGGTTGTCCTCCTCCATCCTTAGGATCTTGGGAGAGATTAATCCCAAGACTCTTTAGTATGATCCTCAAGTTAGATGCCTTGTCAGATGCAAGATCCTTTAACTCTGCCTGGTTCTTCTCTTCATAATACCCCCTTTCTTCAATGAACTTCACCTCCCTTGATACCAGAACTCTTCTGGTGATAGGATCATAGCACTTATAGCCTTTCTGAGTTGTTGAGTACCCTATGAACATCCCCTTAGTGCTCTTTGCCTCCAGTTTGTTTCTCAATTCTCCCGGTCTAAGAACAAAACATAGGCAACCAAAGACCCGAAGGTGATCCAGGGTTGGTCTATGTTTGTTCAAGACTTCCAATGGGACTGGTTTTCCAGGATCCTCGTTGGTGTTCTGTTGATGAGATAACAAGCTGTAGACACTGCATCACTCCAAAATCTCTTGGGCACATTTGCTTGAAACATCATGGACCGAGCAACCTCCATAAGATGCCTGTTCTTCCTCTCGGCTACTCCATTCTGTTGAGGGGTATAGGGGCAACTTGTCTGGTGAAGTATGCCATGTTGAGATAGATGATGCTTGAAGGCTTGGCTAGTATACTCCCCTCCATTATCTGATCTAAAAAATTTCAACTTGGCATTAAACTGGTTAGTCACATAGTTCTGAAAATTTCTAAATGCATCAAGCACCCTATCTTTAGAAGGGATCAAGGTTATCCAGGTGTATTTAGACTTCTCATCTATGAACGTTACAAAATACTTGTTATTCTCCCTAGACAAACATGGTGCTGTCCAAACATCAGAGTGAATCAGATCAAAGCAATGTTCATAGATGGTTGTGGATTTATGAAAAACAGTCTTACAATGCTTGCCTAAAATACAAGCTTCACAATCAATATTTTCAAACACAACACCTAGAACCACTAAGTTTAAAGCTCTAACATGAGGATGTCCTAGTCTAGCATGCCACAAAGCATTCTTATTTAAAACAGAAACAAGAACAGAAGTAAACGAGCAATTATGATCAGGCATAGAACAAAGCTCTTCAAGCATATAAAGGTCTCATTTGGTTACTCCTTTCCCAATCAACCGTTTTCTCTCAATATACTGAAACTTCAAGATAAAATTGCAATGCATATCAGTGGTACACTTCTTGACAGAAAGTAAGATTGAAGTAAACTCAGGCATATAGAAAGCTTTAGATTCTTTGTCAAACAGTTTCAACTTGCCTACACCTCTTATTGGTATCCTATCTCCATTAGCAATCATTACATGTCCATGCGAAGGTTCAATGTCTCTAATAAGACTAGTATCACTGATCATATGATGAGATGCACCTGATTGTACTATCAAAGGTTTAGACATGTTATGAGCAGTGTGAGATTGACCAAGAATCCTCGAATGAGTGTAGTCACTATCAGTTTTAGCAGTACTAGCAATCCTATATGCTCCAAATGAGTACCCACTAATATTACCAAGATTGTTACCATTATCCTTGAGCATTTTGATGAGGGCATCCATCTCAGATCGGCGGATGAACTCATGCTCATTGGGTCGTGGCTGATGGGCAGTATAGGTCACCAACGCCTTGCTCTCACCACCTTCACGCCCTTCTGCTTCATTGGCCCGGTTAGAGGTTGCTGTCCCAGCTTGATCACTTGTACCATAAGTGACATTTGCACGAGCCTCCCTTTCCTTCATGAACTTGGCCGGCTTGAGGTGAGGATGGAGAATCTAGCATTGGCTATTCTTGTGTCCATACCTCTTGCAATGATCACAGTTTCCCCCAAACCTCCTTTCTTCATAGTTTCCAGTGAACCTCCGGTCTTCATACGTGAACTTTGTTTGCTTGAGGCACCTCGGATTGATTTGCAAGAGTGAGCTCCCCCTTCCCTCCAAAGAGCCCCAAAGATCCTTGTTCCTTCTGGATATGTGCGCAAACATCCTCAAGAGTTGGGAGCTTCTCGGATCTAAGGATGTGCTTAATAAGATCGTTGTAGGTAGCATTGAGAGTAAGCAATAGACCAAAGACCTTGTCTTGCTCACGTCTCTCATTGAGCTCATCCGGATCAGTAGTACTAGGCCTCCGCATCTCAAGCTCTGATCACAAAGCTCTAAAGTTTCCCAAGTGTTTGGTAAACTCCATGTCTTCTTGGGCTAAGTTGTTGATAGCTCTCTTGATTTCAAACACCCGGGTGAGGTTTGAGATGTTTCCATACACCTTTTGGAGTGTATCCCATAGATCCTTAGCTCTCTCACAATAGCTGTAGGCTTCCAAGATTGATGGATCCAGTGAGCTCTGGAGGATGGATATCACCAGGTTGTCCTCCTGGATCCACTTCCCTTCATCACAAACAACCACCTCTTTGGCGCCTTCATTAGTAATGAGTTTTGGAGCTTCAGTCTCAAGGATGTGACTCCAAAGACCCTTACTTCCCACGACTGTCTTCACCACACGAGACCAAAGCAGGTAGTTTCGCTTGAGGATAACCGGAATGACTGTAGTCTTTGTATTCTCCATTCCCAGAACAAAAAGGTTAAGACTTGAACTTTAGAGAACAAAAGGATGAAACTTTGTTTGAACGAACTCAAACAAACCTAGATTCAAGTGAACCTGGCTCTGATACCATGAAATCTAGAGTAGAATCTGAGTAGAATAAGAAACGAAGAAGAGATTGAGAGGAATCGAGACTAAAGAAAGAGACTTTGGGAGATTTGGATCTAAGAACCCATTTTGGATGAACCAAGAGACTAGAGAGACTAAGAGAAAAAGAAATGAGTTGCTTGATTGATTAATACTCGACAAGAGGGTTACAATATATAGAGGAAAGCTTAGGCCAACAAAGGGATAAGGTTTCAACGGATAGAAGACTAAGTGTGTGAAGTCAAGGCCCGTTTAGGTGCCTAATTCAAATACTTGGACGAGAAGCTTCACACGCGAGATGCCAAAGGTATCTTGACCAGATGCTCTTCCTTTCTTAGCCACATGAGCCAGCCTGTCCACAGCTCTTCCTTTTGGTCTTCCTTATCCGCGAACCAAGCTTGAGTCAGGGTGGTAAATGGTAAATGTAACTTTTGGTCGAGTTACATTTACCTCGGGTAACTTTCGAAAAAATTCACCCGGGTTAACCCTTGTACGGCCTTGTACGACCAAACTGTACAAACATGTACGAACACCCCAATTCCAAACCTTCTCCATTCCCCTAATCTTTCTCTATCAAGTGAACCCCTCTTGTTCAATAAATGAGAGGTCGAGGATCATCAACCAGAAGTAACCCAAGCCTTGAGAAGAAGTACTAGGGTGAGGAATCCTCCATCCAACTGGATTAACAACCGAGTATACTACAATGCACAAGCAGTTGAGCATCCTGCCCAAGCTGTTTGCACATTAGTTCACTACCCGCAAGAGCATTGTGCCTTTATGATCAGTCTGGATGAGAGTCAGATACCAAAATCCTATGAAGAAGCTATTGAACTGAATAAAAGATGGGATTTTGTTCTATGGAGAAGGCTAGAGAAGACTTATGAAATGGATAGGAAGAAGTTTGGGGGTGTCCGTACAGTTCCGTTACCACATTCCTAGGATGCTTCTTTGGTTGATGGGAGGATAGATCCTTGCAGGAACGAATCATAGACTCAAGTTCTTCAAGGCTGTGGATTGAATGGTGACACAAGAGGGATGAAAGAACTCTTGATACTCCTAGATGACTAGCTCGGATATGACACACCAAGATAGACACCCTTAAGGCTCTGGATATTACACACCAGAAGACACTCGACAACCTTTGAGAGAGAGCCGTCAAGAGAACAAAAGACTTTGATATATTCGATTGCTTGAGTTCTAAAGGGTTGGCGAAAACCCTTAAATAAAGAAACCAAAGAACATGCTCTAGGGTTTCGGAAACTCTAACATAAAACCCATAGTCTTAAATAACATAAGATAAAAATAGAGTCTTCAAGTAGTCTTGGGCCGAGATAAGGCGTAGGTGATTTGTAAGACAAGTCGTGGCCTCGTAAAAAACCTTCCTCCGGAAAACCTCGTGGGACAAAACCAAAAGCAAGGAAAAGAGCACACACCAAACGTCTTGCCTAAACACTAACTCAACTTGATGTAGAGATAGCTTGAATGGTGATAAAGATATCTCGGACCATCAAAACTTGTCCAAGACTTTCTTCTTGTTGTGGATGTGAAGTGAGTAATCCTACAACAGTCTCCTTGAGTTTCTTGGCTCTGGAACGGGTCATTGGACCTTCTGGAATGGTCAAAGCATCATCACCAGGCTGTTGGTGCATTGTGGCATCATGTGGCTCATCTAAGTTATCTTTACCCTCTTTGGTAAGATGGTCCATGATCACATCATCCCCTCCCTCTTGAAAAGGATTTGTCCTCAAATCTGGTTCATCATCAACAAAAGGAACCAACTCAGTAACATTGAAGCTATTAGACACTCATACTTACCTTGGAGATCATGTTTATAGGCATTGTCGTTGATTTTGTGGATGATCTCGAACGGTCCATCAATTCTTGACATCAGCTTGGACTTCCTCTCATTGGGGAACCTATCTTTCCTTAGGTGAAGCCAAACCTTATCACCAACTTCAAAGAGCTGCACACGCCTTCCCTTGTTGGCTTGTTTCTCATAGTACTTAGTTTTCTGTTCAATGTTTTGTCTAGCCTTCTCATGGATTTGCTGGACCATCTTAGCTTTCTTCTTACCGTCCACACTAACCCTTTCACACTCAGGTAATGGCATTAGATCCAAAGGAGAGGTGGGATTGAACCCATAAACAATTTCAAAAGGAGAATACTTAGAAGCAGAATGCATGGCATGATTGTATGCAAATTCACAATGAGGTAAGTAATCTTCCCAAGTTTTCAAGTTCTTTTTGATGAATGCACGCAGGAGTGTTCCTCGAGTCCTATTAACCACCTCAGTTTGTCCATCAGTTTGAGGATGACATGTAGTAGAAAACAACAACTTAGTGCCTAGGTTAGACCAAAGAGTCTTCCAAAAGTCCCTAAGAAACTTAGTATCCCTATCAGAAACTATAGTCCTAGGCATGCCATGTAAACGAACAACCTCTTTAAAGAACAAGTTAGCAACATGCAATGCATCATCAGTCTTATGACAAGCTATCAAGGTCAGTCTCATACATGTCTTTAATCTGCTCAAAACCTAGTAGCTTAGCATCAAGAGTGGTCAAGAGAACATACCTCCGAGATAGTGCATCAGCAACTATGTTCTCCTTACCTTGTTTGTATTTGATCACGTATGGAAATGTCTCAATGAACTCAACCCATCTTGCGTGTCTCTTAGTAAGCTTACTCTGCCCTTTGAGATACTTTAGGGACTCATGATCAGTGTGGATGACAAACTCCTTGGGCCACAAGTAATGTTGCCATGTTTGCAAGGCCCTCACCAAAGCATATAGTTCTTTGTCATAGGTGGCAAATTTGAGAGTGGCTCCTCCAAGCTTCTCACTGAAGTAGGCGATGGGTTTCCTATCCTGCATCAACACAGCACTAATTTCAATCCCTGAGGCATCACATTCAATCTCAAAGGTTTTAGTAAAGTCAGGAACCATTAAGAGAGGTGATTGAGTAAGATTATCTTTAAGGGTTTGGAATGCGGCTTCTTGTTCTTCTCCCCATTTGAATCCTACATCTTTCTTGATTACTCCAGTCAAGGGAGCTGCAATGGTGCTAAAGTCCTTCACAAAGCGCCTGTAAAATCCAGCAAGCCCATGTAAACTTCTCACTTCTCCTACTGTGGTTGGGCTTGGCCAGTTCTTGATGGCTTTAACCTTCTCCTTGTCCACCTTAAATCTATCTGCACTCACAACAAAGCCTAGAAAGACCAAGTTATCTGTGCAAAAAGTACATTTCTTCAAGTTGGTAAAGAGTTTCTGATTTCTTAACACATTAAGAACAGCCCTAAGATGTTCTGTATGATCCTCAAAGTTCTTGCTATACACTAAGATGTCATCAAAGTACACAACAACAAAGATTCCTATGAATGATCTAAGAACATGATTCATCAACCACATGAATGTACTAGGTGCATTTGTCAATCCAAATGGCATAACTAACCACTCATACAAACCATGCTTAGTCTTAAATGCAATTTTCCATTCATCTCCTTCTTTCATCCTAATCTGATGATAACCACTTTTCAAATCTATCTTAGAGAAGTTGCAAGAACCATGCAATTCATCAAGCATATCATCTAATCTAGGTATAGGATGGCGATACTTCACTGTAATGTTGTTGATTGATCTACAATCAACACACATGCGCCAGGTACCATCCTTCTTAGGCACAAGGAGAACTGGTACAACACATGGGCTCAAACTCTAACGGATATGGCCCTTCTCCATGAGTTCCTCTACTTGTCTTTGCAACTCCTTTGTCTCAACCGGATTGGTTCTGTAAGCTGGCCGGTTAGGAAGTGTAGATCCTGGAACAAAGTCTATCTGATGCTCAATCCCACGCAAGGGAGGTAAACCAATGGGATTGTTCTCTGGAAATACATCTTGAAACTCCTGCAAAAGAGAAACTATTTCACTCGGATACACTGGTGTAGGATCTGTTAAGTTAAAAGATTTTCTTAAAAGACAAGTAAGATAGCTGGTTGTTTAGAGTAGAGAGTTCTTTTGATATCACCCATGTTGGCATAGAAGTTTTTTTGCTTAGTTCCAGCTGGTTTTGTTAGTTTTAGAGAATAAAAGAAAGATTATACTGGAAACATGATGAACTTGCTCAAGAACAGCAAGAACATGAGAGAGAGAAGAGAGGTTTCGTGGGAGAGAGAGAGAGAGAATAAAGAAGTGAAAATATTATTCAACTTAACTTGTCTTGGTTCCAGGAACCATTACATAAATAGAGAGGAAAAATATCTTAGGAAAGTAATAAACAAAGATGGTCTAAGAATAAGAATAAACAATAGAGGAAGAGTCCAACTGTCTTGGGCAGAAGCTTCAGAGGGAAAGCGACCTGTCCCAGCAGTTGTCTAGACCTGTTTTGTCTTAGTCCTGCACGTGATTGAGCTCCCCCAACGTTCATATTCTTCAGGCAAGCTAAGGTAAGTGATCCTGATTTATTTTGCTCACCTTTACACTTCCTTTGCTTGCAAGTCACGTTGGGTGACCTAGGTTGTACGGACAGCCTTGACTCCCAAGTTATCTTGAATCCTTGTTTATTCCAAACCAACTGATTTCCTCTTACATCTTATTGCTTCATCTCAACACTCCCCCTCAAGCTTGACCATAGGGACTAGTCAAGCTTGGAAACCATGAAGCATTCCCTCATTAAAACTTTTAGCTTAGAAAAACCACTTGGGAGAAAACTAAGCCAAGGAAAAAGAGTAGAACACCTCATGGTTAAGAGGATCAGTGAGATGGGATATCCATGAGTCCAAGCTTTGAATGAATGAACTCACAGACCTTTGTGCTCGCTGCTTTGGTGAAGATATCAGCCAACTGGTCTTCACTTCTAGTGTAGCAAGGCAATATTAGTTGCTGCTCCACAGCTTGTCTAGCCTTATGGCAATCCACCTCAATGTGTTTAGTCCTCTCATGGAACACACTGTTTGATGCTATATGAATGGCAGCCTGGTTGTCGCAGTGCATGGTGATGGGTGTTGTAGTCTCAATCCCCAAGTCTCTTAGCAGGTTCCTGATCCAGGTAAGCGCACTAGTAAGCTTTCTCATTGCTCTATATTCTGCTTCAGAACTTGAGCATGATACTATCTTCTGCTTCTTGCTCTTCCAGATGACTAAGTTGCCTCCAATAAAGGTACAATATCCTGTTGTAGACCTCATGTCCACTCTATCACCAGCCCAATCTGCATCACAGTACCCCACAATCTCTTTGCTTCCATTGCAAGCCATCCACACACCTTGACCAGGAGCTTCTTTCAAGTATCTGATGTGATCATGGACCGGATCACTAAGGAGAACAAGGAGAGTCTAGATGAGCCACATGAAGCGACATTGCACCAGCAGCTTGGTGATGATGCTCTAGCCATTCTTGAAGGTCCCATGACTCGTTCCAGAGTCAAGAAGCTTAAAGAGAATGTTGTTGTATTACTCACTTCACATCCACAGCAAGAAAGTCTTGGACAAGGTCTGATCCGAGATGTCTTGATCACCATTCAAGCCATCTCTACATCAAGCTGAGTTAGTGTCTAGGCAAGACATGGGGTGCGTGCTCTTTGCCTTGCTTTTGGTTTTGTCCCACGAGGTTTTCCGGAGGAAGGTTTTTAACGAGGCCACAACTTGTCTTCACATCACTTAGGCCCTATCTCGGTCCAAGGCTAAAGAAGTTTACATTTTATTTCATTTAAAAGCTTATGTTAAACTTAAACTATAGTTTCCTTTTTACTTATTTCCGAAACCCTAGAGAGCATGTTCTCTGGCTTCTCCTTATTTAAACGGGTCTCTAAACCCTATTGTAAGGATCCATCCTTTAATCAACGAGTTATCTTTCTCCTTGACGGCTCTCTCTCCAAGACAAGTTGTCGAGTTTCTTCTGGTGTGTAGTATCCAGGAACCTAAGGGTGTTTGCTTGGTGTGTTATATCCGAGTTATTCATCTAGGAGTATCAAGAGATCTTATCATCCCTCTTGTGTCACCAATCGATCCACAACCTTGAAGAACTTGAGTCTCTGATTCGTTCTTGCAAGGATCTATCCATTCCCATCAACCAAAGAGCATCCTAGGGGCGTACCAACTGGTATCAGAGCAACTTTGGTTGGGAAGTACTCGTTTTTTCTCTCTTGTTATTTTTTTTTTCATCCGTGATTCATCTCTATCATCTTGTTTAAGCAGTAGTTCTAATTGTTTAGGGCTGCTCGAGTTTCATAAGAGTTTAGACAAGGATTTAAACTTTTTCCTTTTTGCTTGCGAGAAAACCCTAGAGAGAGAAACCCTAGCCGCCTAAGTTCTTTGCTTCTTAGATCACTTTGTTTCATCTGTTAATCTTGTTAATCACCTTGAACACGAGTAGATTAAGGTTGTTTAGGGTGCTAGACAAGCTTAGAAAAGTTTAGACAAGGTTTTAAGAATTTGTTTTTTTACTTGAATCGGCAAACCCTAATCTCCTTTTTCCTTGTAGCCGATTATCCTTTTTACTTTTGTCTTGCAGAAGAAGCTTGTGTTTGTTTTATCCTTTTTCCTTTTTGCTTGTCTTATTACCTAGAAACCTTTTACTGGTTATATTGTTTCTCCTTTGTGCAGGAAGCAATGGGATCCGAGTCTAAAGAAGAAGCTTCACTCGTCAGGAAGAACAAGCTTCGCATGGAGTCTATGTCGGCTCAACTCAATCAGAACATGGTAGCAACCATGACCGAGATGATGAGGACCAACCTCAATGACATCCGGAGAGAGCTCAGAGAAGAAGTCAGAAGAGCTACTAGTCAAGTTCCAAACCGAGAGACTAGGAGAGAAGATGGAGAGTCATGATCTTGCTGGAAGATGGAGAGTATGCCTCAGAAGATGACAACACCGAGTCTGACCAAGAAGACACTAAAGAAGAACATGAAGAAGGACCAGTCTAGGGGAAGCTTTTAGTAGCAAGAAGGCTTCTAATCTTGCAAAACAAGGCTGAGGAGCTAGAGCAACGTGAGAACCTATTCTACACCCGGTGCTTGGTCCAAGGGAAAGTGTACAGCCTCATTGTTGATGGAGGTAGTTGTGTGAATGCTGCGAGTGAAACCATGGTCAAGAAGTTGGGATTGAAGGTTCAGAAGCATCCCAAACCTTACCGGCTACAAT
This sequence comes from Moricandia arvensis, assembly GCA_905132765.1. Taxonomy (NCBI): domain Eukaryota; kingdom Viridiplantae; phylum Streptophyta; class Magnoliopsida; order Brassicales; family Brassicaceae; genus Moricandia; species Moricandia arvensis. Next base: position 30,294 of record CAJHQP010002016.1, on the reverse strand, counting down.
GGCTGAATGAAGAAGGCACCATGAAGGTTTCAAGTCAAGTCCTTATTCCCTTAGCCATTGGGAGATATAAAGATGAAGTCTTGTGTGATGTGTTCCCTATGGAAGCTGGTCACATACTTCTTGGAACACCTTGGCAATCCGATCGCAGAGTTATCCATGATGGCTTCACCAACAAGCACTCCTTTGAGTTCAAGGGACGCAAGACCACTCTGGTTCCCTTGACACCTAAGGAAGTTCAACAAGATCAGGTTCAACTCCAAAAGAAGAAGGAGATTGATCTAAAACCGGCTGGAACTAAGCAGCCAAACTTCTATGCTAACATGGGTGATATCAAAAGAACTCTCCTCTCTAAACAATCTGCTATCTTACTTGTGTTTAAAGAAACTCTTTTGAATTTAACAGATTCTACACCGGTGTATCCGAGTGAAATGGTTTCCCTTTTGCAGGAGTTGCAAGATGTATTTCCAGAGGACAATCCCATTGGTTTACCACCTTTGAGAGGGATTGAGCACCAGATAGACTTTGTTCCAGGATCTACACTTCCAAACCGTCCAGCATACAGAACCAACCCGGTTGAGACCAAGGAGTTGCAAAGACAAGTAGAGGAACTCATGGAGAAGGGCTATATCCGAGAGAGTTTGAGCCCATGTGTTGTACCAGTACTCCTAGTTCCTAAGAAGGATGGTACATGGCGAATGTGTGTTTATTGTTGATCAATCAATAACATCAAAGTGAAGTATCGCCATCCTATCCCTAGACTTGATGATATGCTTGATGAATTGCATGGTTCTTGCATCTTTTCTAAGATAGATTTAAAAAGTGGTTATCATCAGATTAGGATGAAAGAAGGAGATGAATGGAAAACTGCATTCAAAACTAAACATGGATTATATGAGTGGTTAGTTATGCCATTTGGATTAACCAATGCACCTAGTACATTCATGAGGTTAATGAATCATGTTCTTAGATCATTCATAGTCATTTCTGTTGTAGTATACTTTGATGACATCTTAATATATAGCAAGAACTTAGAAGAACATCTAGAACATCTTAGGGCTGTCCTGAATGTCTTAAGGAATGAGAAGCTTTATGCCAACATGAAGAAGTGCACCTTTTGCACGGATAACTTGGTTTTCCTAGGCTTTGTTGTGAGTGCAGATGGAGTTAAGGCCGATGAGGAAAAGATCAAAGCCATCAAGGACTAGCCGAGTCCAACCACAGTAGGAGAAGTGAGGAGTTTCCATGGGCTTGATAGGTTCTATAGGCGATTTGTGAGAGACTTTAGCACCATTGCAGCTCCCTTGACTGAAGTGATAAAGAAGGATGTTGGATTCAAGTGGGGAGAAGCACAAGAGAAGGCTTTCCAGAGCCTAAAAGAGAAGCTTACTCAATCACCTCTTCTTATGCTTCCTGGCTTTACTAAAACGTTTGAAATAGAATGTGATGCCTCAGGAATTGGAATTGGTGCTGTGTTGATGCAGGATAGGAAACCTATAGCATACTTCAGTGAGAAGCTTGGAGGAGCCACTCTCAACTATGCAACCTATGACAAAGAACTCTATGCCATGGTGAGGGCATTACAAACGTGGCAACATTACTTGTGGCCCAAGGAGTTTGTCATACACACTGATCATGAGTCCCTAAAGTATCTAAAAGGTAAGAGTAAGCTTAGCAAGAGACACACAAGGTGGGTTGAGTTCATTGAGACCTTCCCATACGTGATCAAATATAAACAAGGTAAGGAGAACATAGTTGCTGATGCACTATCTCGGAGGTATGTTCTCTTGACCACTTTAGATGCTAAGTTACTTGGTTTTGAGCAGATAAAGGATATGTATGATACTGACCATGATTTCAAGGAAGCTTATGCTTCTTGTGAGAAGTTTGCTACATGGCATTACTTTAGACAAGAAGGCTACTTGTTTTATGACAATAGGTTATGTGTGCTTAACTGCTCTTTGAGAGATCTTTTTGTCAGGGAATCCCATGGGGGCAGTCTAATGGGACACTTTGGGATTGCCAAGACCTTAAAAATTTTGCAGGATCACTTCTATTGGCCGTATATGAAGAGAGATGTGGAGAGAATCTGTGGTAGGTGTGCTACTTGCAAGCATGCCAAGTCCCAAGTCCAATCCCAGGGTTTGTATACTCCTTTACCCATTCCACACCATCCCTGGAATGACATTCCATGGACTTTGTTGTTGGATTGCCTAGGACTAGAACTGGAAAGGACTCGATCTTTGTTGTTGTTGATAGATTCTCTAGGATGGCACATTTCATAGCATGTCATAAGCTTGATGATGCATTACATGTTGCTAACCTGTTCTTTAAAGAAGTTGTTCGTTTGCATGGTATGCCTAGAACTATAGTTTCTGATAGGGACACTAAGTTTCTTAGTTACTTCTGGAAGACACTTTGGTCTAAGCTAGGCACTAAACTGTTGTTTTCTACTACTTGTCATCCGCAAACTGATGGACAAACTGAAGTGGTTGATAGAACCTTAGGAACACTCCTGCGTGCATTCATTAAAAAGAACTTAAGGACATGGGAAGAATACTTACCACACTGTGAATTTGCATACAATCGTGCTATGCATTCTGCTTCTAAGTATTCACCTTTTGAGATTGTTTATGGGTTCAATCCCACCTCTCCTTTGGATCAAATGCCTTTACCTGAGTGTGAAAGGATCAGCCTAGATGGCAAGAAGAAAGCAGAGATGGTCCAAAGAATCCATGAGAAGGCTAGACAAAACATTGAGGAGAAAACCAAGCTTTATGAGAAGCAAGCCAACAAGGGGAGACGTGTGAGAACCTTTGAAGTAGGTGACCAAGTTTGGTTGCACCTGAGGAAGGATAGGTTCCCCAACGAGAGGAAGTCCAAGCTGATGCCAAGGGTTGATGGACCCTTCGAGATCATCCACAAGATCAATGACAATGCCTACAAACTTGATCTCAAAGGTAAGTATGATGTATCTAATAGCTTCAATGTCACTCACTTGGCTCCTTTTGCTGTAGATGAACCTGATTTGAGGACAAATCCTTTTCAAGAGGGAGGGGATGGTGTGATCATGGACCGTATCACTAAGGAGAACAAGGAGAGTCTAGATGAGCCACACGAAGCCACATTGCACCAGCAGCTTGGTGATGATGCTCTAGCCATTCTTGAAGGTCCCATGACTCGTTCCAGAGTCAAGAAGCTTAAAGAGAATGTTGTTGTATTACTCACTTCACATCCACAGCAAGAAAGTCTTGGACAAGGTCTGATCCGAGATGTCTTGATCACCATTCAAGCCATCTCTACATCAAGCTGACTTAGTGTCTAGGCAAGACATGGGGTGCGTGCTCTTTTCCTTGCTTTTGGTTTTGTCCCACGAGGTTTTCTGGAGGAAGGTTCTAAATGAGGCCACAACTTGTCTTCACATCACTTAGGCCTTATCTCGGTCCAAGGCTAAAGAAGTTTACATTTTATTTCATTTAAAAGCTTATGTTAAACTTAAACTATAGTTTCATTTTTACTTATTTCCGAAACCCTAGAGAGCATGTTCTCTGGTTTCTCCTTATTTATACGGGTCTCTAAACCCTATTGTAAGGATCCATCCTTTAATCAACGAGTTATATTTCTCCTTGACGGCTCTCTCTCTAAGACAAGTCGTCGAGTTTCTTCTGGTGTGTAGTATCCAGGAACCTAAGGGTGTTTGCTGGGTGTGTTATATCCGAGTTATTCATCTAGGAGTATCAAGAGATCTTATCATCCCTCTTGTGTCACCAATCGATCCACAACCTTGAAGAACTTGAGTCTCTGATTCGTTCTTGCAAGGATCTATCCATTCCCATCAACCAAAGAGCATCCTAGGGGCGTACCAGTATCTCAAGATCCTTTCCACCATATTCCAGTGATGAACTTTAGGTGTTTGCATGTGTTGAATGACTTGGTTCACAGCAAAACACACATCTGGTCTAGTAATGGTCAGGTATATGAGCTTGCCCACCATTCTCCTATACTTCTTAACATCTTCAAATGGAGTATCCTCATACTCCCCCTCTCGCAGTACCTTGTATCCATCCTCCAATGGTGTCTTGGCCTGTCTTCCTCCAAGGTTTCCTGCCTTATTTAAAAGATCAAGTGTGTACATCCTTTGGATAGGAAGAGCCCCTCTTTAGAGCGGCATATCTCAATCCCTAGGAAGTATTTCAACTCTCCCAAATCCTTTATATCAGATGTAGTTTTAAGAAAAGTCTTAGTTGAGAGAATACCTTCCTTGTCACTACCAGTGATGATAATGCCATCAACATAAATTAGAATGACAATAATCCCTAGCTTGCTGGTCAGTGTGAAGAGAGTGTGATCTTCCTCTGATTTGACAAATCCTCTTCCATTTAGTGTTGAGCTTAGCTTATGGTACCAGGATCTTGGAGACTGCTTCAAGCCATAGATAGCCTTCTTTAATCTCAATACATTTCCTGGTTTGACCATGCTTTCTAGAGCAGGTGGTGGTCGCATGTACACCTCATCTTGACATCTATTTGCCATAAATCCCATTCCAAGTTGACTGCCAATGAAAGTACAATCCTTCTGGTGTGAAGCTTGGCCACTGGTGCAAATGTATCAAAGTACTATTCTCCATAGACCTGATTAAATCCTCTAGCAACAAGTCTTGTCCTTTTCCTTTCTGGTTTTACATTTGCTAGATACTTGATTGTGAAGATCAGGCTACTTGTCACAGCTTTCTTGCCTTTCGGGAACTCAGCTTCATACCAAGTGTCATTCTTAATCATAGCATTGATCTCATCTCCAACTTAGTTTTTCCATTCTTCATCCTCCATTGCTTCTTAATAAGATCTTGGGATATATTCTTGGTCTAACTCCCCAATGAAAGCTTGATGTTCTTCTGGATACTGAGCTAGAGAACATACTGCACTAATTGGATGAGCTACTGCTTCTGCATTAAAGTACACTCTTGTGTTTTTCCAGTTTGATACTGGTCTCTTGATCCTTGTACTCCTTCTCAAAGTGATGTGATCATGGACCGGATCACTAAGGAGAACAAGGAGAGTCTAGATGAGTCACATGATGCCACAATGCACCAACAGCCTGGTGATGATGCTCTGACCATTCCAGAAGGTCCCATGACCCGTTCCAGGGTCAAGAAACTTAAGGAGACTGTTGTAGGATTACTCACTTCACATCCACAACAAGAAGAAAGTCTTGGACAAGGTTTGATCCGAGATGTTTTGAACACCATTCAAGCCATCTCTACATCAAGCTGAGTTAGTGTTTAGGCAAGACATTTGGAGTGTGCTCTTTTCCTTGCTTTTGGTTTTGTCCCACGAGGTTTGCTGGAGGAAGGTTTTTAACGAGGCCACGCCTTGTCTTACAAATCACCTAGGCCCTATCTCGGCCCAAGACTAGCAGAAGTTATTTAATTTTAAGCTTATGTTATGTTTAAACTATAGTTTCCATTTTATTATTTTCGAAACCCTAGAGAGCATGTTCTATGGTTTCTTTTATTTAAGGGTTTTCCCTAACCCTATTGTACTCAAGCAATCTAATATCATGGAGTTCTTTTCTCTCTTGACTGCTCTCTCTCTCTAGAAAGTGTGTCGAGTGTCTCTATGGTGTGTTATATCCGGAGCTTATGGGTGTTTACTTGGTGTCTCATATCCGAGTTAATCACCTTGGAGTATCAAGAGTCCTCTCATCCCTCTTGTGTCACCATTCAATCCACAAACCTTGAAGAACTTGAGTCCCTGATTCGTTCTTGCAAGGATCTATCCTCCCAATCAACCAAAGAGCATCCTAGGGGCGCATCACAAAGGCTGTATCTGATCAGATTCTTCCTCCTCATCTAATTGGGTTACATCTTCTGGTTGAACTTCAAGTAACTAATGGCATCTCCAGATTGGTGTGCCTGTTCCTCAGGCTGAGTTGTTTCATTTCCCCCCTCATGATCAGGATGAGTGACTTTAATGTTCTCCTCATCTTCAGTAGTATCATGAACTAGTGTTATCTTGATTCCCTCAGGGTCGTTTGGTAAGTTGATGCCAAGGTTCTCTAAGATTACTCTCAAGTTGTTGGCCCTATCTGAGGAAGACTGAGAGAGGTCTTTGAGATCATCCCAACTTCTCTCATCATAGTGACCTCTAGACTCCACAAACTTAACATCCCTGGAGATCATAACCTTTGTTGTCTCTGGTACAAAGCACTTGTAGCCTTTCTGAGTTGGAGAGTATCCAATAAAAATGGCCTTTGTGCTTTTAGCCTCTAGCTTGTTTCTCAGTTCACCTCGAATCAGAACAAAACACACACACCCAAACACACGCAAATGGTAGATAGATGGCCTGGTTTTGTTAAGTACCTCATAAGGTGATATATCGCTGAGCACTTTTGTAGGAATCCTGTTGATTAAGAAAGAGGCAGTCACAACTGCATCACCCCAAAAATGTTTAGGAACATTCATATGGAACATCATGCTTCTGGCCACGTCCATTAGATGTCCATTTTTCCTCTCAGCCACACCATTTTGTTGAGGTGTGTAGGGAAAACTAGTTTGATGGATGATGCCTTGTGCTGCAAGGTGTTGCTTGAAGGTTGTGCTTGTGTATTCTCCTCCATTATCTGATCTAAATATTTTGATCTTGGCATGAAAGTGATTAGTAACATAGCTTTGAAAATTTTTAAAAGCTTCTAGCACCCTATCCTTAGACTTCAACAAGGTTAACCAAGTGTACTTAGATTTTTCATCTATAAATGTCACAAATTATTTATGCTGTTCTCTAGATGCACAAGGGGCTGTCCACACATCAGAATGAACCAGATCAAAGCAATTATCTTAGATAGTCATTGATTTAGGAAACACAAACTTGCAATGCTTTCCTAGAATGCAAGCTTCACAATCACTTTTAAAAGAAACACTAGGCAACATGATATTCATGGCACGAGAATGAGGGTATCCTAATCTAGCATGCCACATTAAAACTTTAGGTAATTCAGAAACAGAGTTTAAAGCACAAGATAAATCAGAAGCTCGTAGAGTGTCCTCAAGCAAGTATAGGTCTCCCTTGGTTCCACCTTTGCCAAGCAACTTACTAGTCTCAATATCCTGAAAATACACTTCATTAGGGGTGAAAGTAACATGACAATTTAAATCAGTAGTGGCCGTTCTAACTGACAAGAGATTAGAAGCAAAGGTGGGCATGTAGAAAGCTTTAGACACTTTATCAAACAGTTTTAAATCGCCTACACCTTTTATAGGAACCTTATCACCATTAGCTATCATAACATTTCCTAGGACTGGTTTTGTATTAGTAATCAAGTTTGAATCACTAATCATATGGTGTGATGCACCTGAATCTATAACTAATGGTCTAGTAGTTCCTAATCCATTCATTGCAATACCAGCAGTGTAAGAAGCATTAAGGGAGATACCAAGAGTGTTAAGGTTACCAGAGTTATCCTTTAAGGCCTTGATAAGAGCATCTAGGTCGGACCTCTTAATGGTCTCATCATGGTTGGTCTTTGCAGTGGAGTAAGAGGATGTTGTCGCCATGGTCTTTCCCGTACCAGTGTTAGAGCACATTGAGGAGCATCCTGAAGGAGTCACTGGTTCAGCACCTTCAGTTGAGAAGTGGGCTCTAGCATCTTGGTACTGGTTCCGGGGCTCCTTGAACTTGTTTGGCTTCAAGTGAGGATGAAGTATCCAGCATTTATCCTTCATGTGACCCTTCTTCTTACAGTGGATCATGTCACGCCCCTTCTATCATCTTGTTTGTAAACTCCCTTGTTTGCTACTGGTTCTTCAGCTTGGTTGCTCATAATCAACTCGTTTTTGCCTCCAAATAAGACAGGAGATCATTGTTCCTTTTAAATCTGAGCACACACTTCTTCAAGGCTTGGTAGTTTGTCTCCTCGCAGTATGTGCTTGATTAGATCATTGTAGGTTGGGTTCAAAGTGAAAAGCAACCCAAACACCTTATCCTGCTATCTCCTCTCATTCAAGACTGAGGGTTCAATGGTATGTGGTCTGAGCATCTCCAGCTCTGCCCACAGTGACCTAAACTTCCCAAAATGGACAGTAAAATCCATGTCTTCTTGACTGAGGGAGTTGATAGCTTTCTTTACTTCAAAAACTCGAGTAAGGTTTGATATATTACCATAGACCTTGTACAGAGTTTCCCACAGATCTTTGGAGGTTTCACAGAATGAATAAGCTTCCAAAATGGCTGGATCCAGAGAGTTTTGGATGAGAGACAGCACCATGAAATCATCCTGCGCCCATATGCCTTCACCAACCACCACCATCTCCTTTCCATCTTCTCCTTGGACAGTTTGTTTTGGAGCTTCTCCACTTGAGACATGACCCCATAAACCTCTTCCTCCAAGGGCAATCTTCACCAATATCGACCATAGAAGGTAATTAACTCCGTTCAAGGTCACTGGAATGGTCACAGGTTTAGTGTTCTCCATCTTCTTTTGCTATTAGCTTTTGGGTAGTAAGCTGAGAGTTGAAGAAGTTTGAACCAGAGAGTATAAACTAGAAAAAGAAAGTAGAATAGAGAGCTTTGCGGAAGTAGAATAGGTTTCAAGAGCTTTGAGGCTCTGATACCATGTTAATTTTAGAGAATAAAAGAGAGATTATACTGGAAACACGATGAACTTGCTCAATAACAGCAAGAACAGAAGAGAGAGAAGAGAGGTTTCGTGGGAGAGAGAGAGAGAGAGAGAATAGAGAAGTGAAAATATTATTTAGCTTAACTTGTCTTGGTTCCAGGAACCATTACATAAATAGAGAGGAAAAATATCTTAGGAAAATAATAAACAAAGATGGTCTAAGAATAAGAATAAACAATAGAGGAAGAGTCCAACTGTCTTGGGCAGAGGCTTCAGAGAGAAAGCGACCTGTCCCAGCAGTTGTCTAGACCTGTTTTGTCTTAGTCCTGCACGTGATTGAGCTCCCCCAACATTCATATTCTTCAGGCAAGCTAAGGTAAGTGTTCCTGATTTATTTTACTCACCTTTACACTTCCTTTGCTTGCAAGTCACGTTGGGTGACCTAGGTTGTACGGACAGCCTTGACTCCCAAGTTATCTTGAATCCTTGTTTATTCCAAACCAACTGATTTCCTCTTACATCTTATTGCTTCATCTCAACAGGTTTGAGATCAATCTCCTTCTTCTTTTGGAGCTGAATCTGATCATGCTGAACTTCCTTAGGTGTCAAAGGAACCAGGAAAGTCTTGCGGCCCTTGAACTCAAAGGAATGCTTGTTGGTGAAACCATCATTTATGACTCGGCGATCAGACTGCCAAGGCCTCCCAAGAAGTATGTGAACAGCTTCCATAGGTAAGACATCACATAAGACCTCATCTTCATATCTTCCTTTGGCTAAGGGAATTAGAACTTGATTAGAAACCTTCATGGTGTGGAAATGAGCTGAAGAAAGAGGAGGATGGATCTAAGGAGTGTTCAAGGAGAAGGAAGAAAGTGAGGTCGACCTATCCGTACAAGGCCGTACAGGCCATACAAGGCCGTACAAAGCCGTACATGCCCGTACAAGGTCGACCGTACACTTATCGACTAAGGAGCAAAAGATGATCCGAGAAGGTTTAACCTAGGAGAAGTTAACTTGGCGAGTTACCTTGAAGACTTACCACCTTATCCGAACGTTGGAGAGGATAAGGTTCGCGAGCCAGGCTGTGCAAAGCTGGAGCATCTGGTCCAAGATTCCAAGATGCTCTTCCCTCCTTAGCCACAAGTTCAAATAAGCGCTCCTCTCCTCCTTGACCGGCCACTTCTCCTGTTCCTTAGCCTTTACTTTTTCCTTGTAAAGCACTCTATATATTTGTATCCTCTCTCTCGAAATAAATCAAGGAGAATCATTTCTCTTCTTCTCTAGTTTTCTCTCTCGAGTTCTTCTTAGATTTCTCTCTGGTCTAAACAAAAGTCTCTCCTTTTCTTCTCAAATCTTCTCATTCACGTCCATATCTCTCTTAGTTTACAAATCTCACATGGTATCAGAGCCTGGTTGCTCGGATATCTCGCTTTCTCTTCCGCAAATACTCTGTTCTAAGTTCAAGATTCAACCTTTATCCGAGTTACCTTCAAGCTAAGGCCTTTCCAGATGGAAAATCTCAAAGCTTTAGCTATTCCGGTTACTCTCAAAGGGATGAACTACTTACTCTGGTCGCGGTTGGTGAAGACAGCTCTAGGAGGCAAAGGCTTATGGAGCCATGTCACGAGCTCTGAAGCACCAAGACAGACGACCCAAGATGGTGACAAGGAGATTGTCACAACCGATGTTGCAAAGTGGGAGCAAGAAGACATGATGGTTGTAACCATCCTCCAAAGCTCTCTTGACACATCCATACTCGAAGCCTACTCTTACTGTGAGACGGCCAAAGATCTCTGGGATACCCTGAAGAAGGTCTATGGAAACATCAGCAACCTCAGCCGTGTGTTTGAAGTAAAGCGAGCCATCAACAATCTAAGCCAAGAGGGGATGGAGTTTACTCAGCACTTGGGAAAGTTCAGGACTTTATGGTCCGAACTTGAGATGCTGAGGCCAAACTCTATGGATCCAGATGTGCTTGAAGAAAGGCGTGAACAAGACAAGGTGTTTGGTCTCTTGCTCACCCTCAACCCAGCATACAATGACCTCATCAAACACATCCTCAGATCCGAGAAGCTCCCATCCCTTGAAGAAGTGTGTTCTCAAATCCAGAAGGAGCAAGGATCTCTGGATCTATTTGGAGGCAAAGGAGACCTTGCTCTGGCAAACAAGGCTGTTGAAGATACTCAAGCTAACCCTCAGGCGAACCGGGTTTCATACAAGACTGAAGATAGAAGGACTGGTGGATGTGAGCATTGCATGCGGAGAGGCCACAAGAAGGAGCAGTGCTGGATCCTCCATCCACATCTCAAACCTCCTAAGTTTGCTGCCAGAGAACGGGATGCAAGAGCTCAGTTCACAAGTGGCATGGTGAACCAAGACCAACCAGCAAGTACCTCAAACGGCCAGACTGAAGGAGCCAAAGCAACCCATGGCACCCTGAAGAGCAATGATGATGGTCTAGTAAGGAGATCCGAACTAGACCTTCTCATCAAAGCCTTCAAAGAGTAGTCTGGTATGGCAGTAGGTAGCCATTTAGAAATGCCTAGGATATCTACTATTGTTGGAACCTCTCTTGTTGCATCCAGTATTCAAAACATAGATAGTGTTTCTCTTGCTGCATCCTCATTGCCTAAACCGTTAGTCATTGATTCTGGTGCATCTCATCATATGATAAGTGACACTAGATTGATTAAAGACATAGAACCGGCTTTAGGTCATGTTATGATAGCTAATGAAGATAGAATACCTATCAAGGGAATTGGAAACTTGCGCTTATTTGAAAAGGATTCTAAAGCTTTCTTCATGCCTGAATTCACATCGAACTTGCTTTCTGTAAAAAGAGCCACTTCTGATCTAAATTGCAAAGTTACTTTTAGTCCTAATGATGTGGTTTTTCAGGATATTAAGAGCAGTAAGCTGATTGGGAAAGGGATCACGAGAGGAGACCTTTACTTGCTTGAAGATGTCAAGCCTTTATCTAGTTTAAATTGCGCATTTAGTTCTGTTCCAGCTTTGAATAATGATGCATTGTGGCATGCTAGACTAGGTCATCCACATGGTAGAGCTTTGAACTTAATATTTCCTAGTGTTTCGTTTAAAAACAATGATTGTGAAGCTTGTATTTTGGGTAAACATTGCAAATCAGTCTTTCCAAGGTCTAGAACCATTTATGAGAACTGCTTTGATTTAGTGCATTCTGATGTGTGGACTGCCCCTTGCTTATCTAGCGAGAATCAAAAGTATTATGTCACCTTCATTGACGAAAAATCGAAATATACTTGGATCACCCTGCTTAAGTCTAAGGATAGAGTCTTAGAGGCATTTAAAAAATTTCAATCATATATTGCTAACAACTATAATGCCAAGGTCAAAATTTTTAGATCAGATAATGGAGGGGAGTATATCAGCATTGCGTTCAAAGATCATCTAGCCAAGCAAGGAATCATCCATCAAACCAGTTGCCCCTACACTCCTCAACAGAATGGTGTAGCTGAAAGGAAGAACCGCCACCTTATGGAGGTGGCAAGGTCAAACATGTTCCATAGACATGTTCCAAAAAGGTTTTGGAGTTATGCAGTCATCTCAGCTTGCTACCTAATCAACCGTACCCCTACAAAAATCCTGAAAGATATCTCTCCCTTTGAAGTTCTCAACAAGATAAAGCCATCTCTAGACCATCTTAGAGTGTTTGGGTGTCTTTGCTATGTTCTGGTTCCGGGAGAAATGAGGAACAAGCTGGAGCCAAGGAGTTCCAAAGCCATCTTTATTGGGTACTCCACTACTCAGAAAGGGTACAAATGCTATGATCCAGTGACAAGGAAGGTCTCAGTATCTAGAGATGTGAAGTTTGTAGAAGGGAGAGGGTACTATGAAGATAGCAAGTGGGATGACCTCAAAGATCTATCTCAAGACCCTACGGATCGTGCTACAAACCTTCGGATAATCCTAGAGAGCTTGGGTATCAACATGTCCCAGGATCAGGAACCTAGCCAACATCAACCAGCACCAACTCAAGAGCCCACTGCTGATGATACCCGAGTTGATCATGAGGGGGGCAATAAAGAAGACCTTGACCAGCATCAGGAAAGCTCAGTTCAAGACTCAACTCACCATGATCAAGCCGGCCATCACCAAGAAGAGCAACAACAAAGTAGTGGAGAAGAATCAGAAGCAGCTGCTCCAGAACCAGAAGAAGTTCAAACCGAGGCTCAACCCCTAAGAAGAAGTAGCAGAACCAGGCATCATCCTTCCCATTGGAAAAATACAAGGGTCTACTTCAATGCTGAAGCTGTGGCAAGTCCGATTGGAGGCTCATGCTCATTGGCATCTATCCAACTGAACATCAGGTATTCATAGGAGTGCTTGATGGAGAAGAGATTCCAAGTAGTTTGAAGAGGCAATGAAGCACAAAGTATGGAGAGATTCAGTGGGCAGTGAAAGGGACGCAATGATCAAGAATGGAACCTGGTTTGAGGCTGAGTTACCAAGGGGGAAGAAAGCTGTCACAAGCAAATGGATCTTCACCATTAAGTATAATGCGGATGGCACTATTGAGAGACACAAGACTAGACTGGTGGCTAGAGGATTCACCCAAACATATGGTGAAGACTACCTGGATACTTTTGCACCAGTATCCAAACTCCATAATATCCGCATTGTGCTCTCTATTGCAACCAATCTGGAATGGGGTCTATGGCAGATGGATGTCAAGAATGCTTTCCTTCAAGGGGAGCTTGACGATGAAGTCTACATGCATCCTCCACCTGGTCTTGAGCATTTGGTAAAACCAGGAAATGTGTTCCGGTTGAAGAAGGCAATCTATGGTCTTAAGCAATCTCCCAGAGCCTGGTACAACAAGCTAAGCACTACCCTGAATGGCCGAGGCTTTGTGAAATCAGAACTTGACCACACCCTCTTCACTCTCACCTCATCCTCATGTATTATTGTTCTCCTTGTTATGTTGATGATATCATCATAACAGGGAGTGACACAGCTGGTATTCAATCTACTAAAGAGTTTCTTAAATCCATGTTTGATATCAAGGACTTGGGTAACCTAAAGTACTTCCTTGGTATAGAAATATGTCGATCCAAGGATGGACTGTTTCTTTCCCAAAAGAAGTACACACTTGATCTTCTTAAGGATGCAGGTACTGTAGATGGGAAACCAGCTAAGACACCCTTGGAGGAAGGGTACAAACTTACACTTGAGGGGGAGATTGAAGAAAACAAGCCATTTGGAGATGCTAAGCTGTATAGGAAGATGGTAGGGAAGCTAATCTATCTTACAATCACCCGACCAGATATTTGCTATGCGGTGAACCAAGTGAGCCAGCACATGCAAGACCCCAAGATGCATCATTGGAGTATGGTAGAAAGGATACTAAGGTACCTGAGTGGCTCACCCGGCCAAGGAGTCTGGATGGGATGCAACAAGAACACGGAATTGGTTGGGTACTGTGATGCAGACTGGGCAGGCGACAGAGTGGATAGGAAGTCTACCACTGGCTACTGCACATTCATAGGAGGCAACCTAGTAACTTGGAAGAGCAAGAAGCAAAAGGTGGTGTCATGCTCTAGTGCAGAAGCTGAGTATAGAGCAATGAGGAAGCTGTCTAGTGAGCTGGTTTGGATCAAAGGGATACTCAAGGATCTAGGCATTGAAGTCATCAAACCCATTACCATGCATTGTGATAATCAAGCAGCTATTCATATAGCCTCCAACTCAGTCTTCCATGAACGGACCAAACACATAGAGGTGGACTGCCATAAGGTCATGCAACTAGTGATTCAAGGTGTGATCCTTCCATGCTATACCAGAAGTGAGGATCAACTGGCCGATGTGTTCACCAAGGCTGCAAGGCAAAAGACAATCGAGTCCACTCACTCTAGATTGGGACTCGTTGATCTTTCTCATCCATAGTCCCCTACGCCATGAAGGCTCCACTCTTTTTCCCTCATTATGGTTTTATCCGATTGGGTTTTCTATAATGAGGTTTTTAATGAGGGGGATCTTCATGGATATCCAAGCTTGATCGGTTCCCTTGATCAAGCTTGAGGGGGAGTGTGGAAATGAGCTGAATAAATAGGAGGATGGATCTAAGGAGTGTTCAAGGAGAAGGAAGAAAGTGAGGTCGACCTATCCGTACAAGGCCGTATAAGGCCGTACAGGCCGTACAAGGCCGTATAAGGCCGTACAAGGCCGTACAGGCCGTACATGGCCGTACAAAGCCGTACATGGCCGTACAAGGTCGACCGTACACTTATCGACTAAGGAGCAAAAGATGATCCGGGAAGGTTTAACCTAGGAGAAGTTAACTTGGCGAGTTACCTTGAAGACTTACCACCTTATCCGAACGTTGGAGAGGATAAGGTTCGCGAGCCAGGCTGTCCAAAGCTGGAGCATCTGGTCCAAGATTCCAAGATGCTCTTCCCTCCTTAGCCACAAGTTCAAATAAGCGCTCCTCTCCTCCTTGACCGGCCATGTCTCCTGTTCCTTAGCCTTTACTTTTTCCTTGTAAAGCACTCTATATATTTGTATCCTCTCTCTCGAAATAAATCAAGGAGAATCATTTCTCTTCTTCTCTAGTTTTCTCTCTCGAGTTCTTCTTAGATTTCTCTCTAGTTCTAAACAAAAGTCTCTCCTTTTCTTATCAAATCTTCTCATTCACGTCCATATCTCTCTTAGTTTACAAATCTCACACATGGTGCCTTCTTCATTAAGCCATTGTAGCCGGTAAGGTTTTGGGTGCTTCTGAACCTTCAAACCCAACTTCTTGACCACTGTCTCACTAGCAGCATTCACACAACTGCCTCCACCAACTGTAAGGCTGCAAATTAACCTTTCGTTGGACCAAGCACCTTGTGTAGAACAAGTTCTCACATTGCTCTAGCTCTTCAGTCTTTGTTTGCAAGCTTAGGAGTCTTCCTGCTACTAACAGATTCCCTTCGACCGGTCCTTCTTCATGCTCTTCCTCAGTTTCTTCTTGGTCAGGTTCGGTGCTTTCATCTTCTGAAACATACTCACGATCTTCCAGATGAATCATGACTCTCTTGTTGGTACATTTATTAGCATAATGACCTCGTCCTTGGAACTTGAAACACTTGACATCCCGAGCTCTGGAACAAGAAGCCTCAGTCTTGCCTTTGCCCTTGTCAAGGATGCTACTTGGTTTGGTTTCTTCCCTTGGGTAGGGCTTGTCTTCTCTCTGGTATGGCTTAGACTCCTTAGGGTAAGTTTGCTTCTCTTCATTGGTGTTCTGTAACTGGTTGGATCCAAAGTTGGTTCGTGAATGTCCCTTCCTCTTAAGCTGTTGTTCCACAAGAATAGCCTTGTGTAACATCTCTTCTAACTCAACATAATGTTGCATCTCAACATAATGTTGCATCTCAACATTGTCTTGTATCTCACAGTTTAGACCACACATAAACCTTGACATTGTGGCTTCTCTATCTTCAGATATACTAGCCCTTAGCATGAGTAACTACATCTCCTGGTAGTATTCTTCTACTGTTCTTGAATCTTGAGTGAGTTTCCTGATCCTATGATGAAGATCCCGGTGATAGTGACTTGGGACAAATCTTTTGCGCATGATAGACTTCATCTCTGGCTATGTTTCAACTGGTTCCTCTCCATTCCTTCTTCTGTTGGTAACATACTGATCCCACCAGCTTAGAGCATAGTCGTAGAACTCAGTAGCAGCTATCTGGATCTTCTTGTAATTTGTGTACTGCTTACACTGAAAGACCAGCTCAATCTTCTTCTCCCATTCAAGATAGTCATCCGGTTCAGCTTTTCCATGGAAGGGAGGTATCTTGATCTTTAAACCAGCAAGTTCATCTCTCTGGTTTGTCCTTCCTTCTTGTCCACGTCTCTGTCTCCTTTGACTTTGTCTTGATGAGTAACTAATGTGCTCATAGTAGTTATCAGTTTCTTCAGAGCCAGCATGCTCTTGTCCAGTTGGGTTGCGTCCTTCTTCTCTTCTAGTCTCACGATTGTGTCCTTGACCAGTAGCTCGCCTTACTTCCTCTCTGAACTCTTTGCAGAGCTCGTTGAGATTGGTCCTCATCATCTAAGTCATCGTAGCTACCAATTGGTTCAGCTGGGCAGTCATGGCTTCCATGAGTAACTTGTTCTTCCGGACCAACTCGGCTTCTTCTTCAGTCTCGGTTCCCATTGATGCCTACAACAAGGAAAACACAATAACCTGTAAGTAGTTCAAGGTAATCACGAGAAGAAACAAGGAAAAGTTCATCACCAAATAATACTTGCTCGGCAAGGTAAAAAATATGCGGCTAGGTTAACAAATAACTAGGGGTTTCGCCTAAACCAAAAAAAGAAAAGTGTACAAAACTTGGCTAAAACTCTAATCAAACTCGAGCAGCCCTAAGACAACCTAGTTCTACTTTCGTTCAAGGTGATTAAGAAGTATTACGGCTGAAACAAAAAGGATTTAAGAGAAAACGAGACTTCCCTAACCAAAGTTGCTCTGATACCACATGACACACTCCTTGGATGCTTCTTTGGTTGATGGGAGGATAGATCCTTGCAAGAACGAATCAGAGACTCAAGTTCTTCAAGGCTGTGGATTGAATGGTGACACAAGAGGGATGAGAGAACTCTTGATACTCCTAGATGACTAGCTCGGATATGACACACCAAGATAGACACCCTTAAGGCTCTGGATATTACACACCAGAAAACACTCGACAACCTTTGAGAGAGAGCCGTCAAGAGAACAAAAGACTTTGATATATTCGATTGCTTGAGTTCTAAAGGGTTGGCGAAAACCCTTCAATAAAGAAACCAAAGAACATGCTCTAGGGTTTCGAAAACTAACATAAAAACCATAGTCTTAAAATAACATAATATAAAAATAGAGTCTTCAAGTAGTCTTGGGCCAAGATAGGGCCTAGGTGATTTGTAAGACAAATCGTGGCCTCGTTAAAAACCTTCCTCCGGAAAACCTCGTGGGACAAAACCAAAAGCAAGGAAAAGAGCACACACCAAATGTCTTGCATAAACACTAACTCAGCTTGTTTAGAGATAGCTTGAATGGTGATCAAGATATCTCGGACCATCAAACCTTGTCCAAGAATTTCTTCTTGTTGTGGATGTGAAGTGAGTAATCCTACAATAGTCTCCTTGAGTTTCTTGGCTCTGGAACTGGTCATGGGACCTTCTAGAATGGTCAAAGCATCATCACCAGGCTGTTGGTGCATTGTGGCATCATGTGGCTCATCTAAGATCTCTTTACCCTCTTTGGTAAGCTGGTCCATGATCACATCATCCGCACAAGGCCGTACAGTTAGGCCGTACAAGGTGTATGTACAACCTTTATGTCGACCAAAGTTACTTTGGGTTGACCACAGTCATTCCGGGTAAACCAAAGAAAGTTACCATGCGTGGATAAGCTTCCTCTCTTCTTCCTTCCGTGTGTCCACATGCACTGAACCTTATGGATAAGGTTTACTCTGCGCGTAGACAGGCTGGCCAAGAGCATCTGGTCAAGATTCCATTGGCATCAAGCGTGTGAGCCTTCTGCTCCATGTATTTCAAACCAGGCGCGCCCAAGACCTTGACATCACATGCTCATGTTCAAACCTTATCCTCTTGTATCTGTTAAGCTTATTTTCCCTTCTAGATATATTTTGTAATCCCTCTCATTCATTAATCAAGCAAGTATTTGAGTTTCTCTTATTCTCTATAGGTGTTCTTCATGTTCTTCATCTCGAAATGATTTCTTAGTAAAGTCTTAACCTTTTAGTCTCCAAATCTCTCCTAGTCTCTCGTAAACTCTCTTCTATCCGTTTATACTCAGATTCTACTCAGTCTTTCATGGTATCAGTGCCAGGTTCTCTTGAATCTGGGTTTTGATTACATCTCTCACGAAGAACACTCAAGAACACCTTTTTCCTTTCCGTGAAGATTCAAGATGGAGGGTAACAAAACAACAGTGATACCAGTGATACTAAAGGGGGGAAACTATCTCCTATGGTCTCGTGTGGTGAAGACAGCAGTAGGGAGTAAGGGTTTTTGGAACCATATCCTCGAGGGTGAGGCTCCCAAGCTCATTACTCATGAAGGCGACAAGGAGGTTGTCGTGTGTGATGAATGTTGAAGAGCTTCAGTGATCCGAGAGGAGTTCAGCAAGTGAGGGATTAAAGTGGCGTGTGAAGAGCAGCCACTCCTCACCATTTAGACAAGGGAGTAAACCTGAACTTATCTTTACATACATTCATATTAGGTTTATCTCTTGAGGACTGATACACTTGTGGAAAGATGTATCAGGTACTGCTTACTATATCAAGGAAGATCTGGTGAGTCCGAGCACTTGAACCTATCAGGAGGATAGTTGAAAGGGGGAGAGACCAAGATCAGGCTGAGTTTTAGAGAACCATGTCTTGAGCCTCACTGAAGATGATCAAGGCGTTTCCTAGCTTCTCTAAGATGGCAGTGAAGTCAGTTGAGAGGGGGAGACCTAAACCGGGTCTATGGAGAGGTCAAGTAAAGATAATAAGGGCACAACATAGGAAGATCATTGCTGCACCAGTTAGACGGTTTAGACACAAAGAACTCAATGGCCAATCCCTAGGCCTTGAAGGAGCTTACTCTTTTCCTTATCAAGGTTTTATCCCTAAGGAGGGTTTTCTTTGATAAGGTTTTTAATGAGGAGTGACTTCAGGGTTCCAAGCTTGACTCAGGATCTATAGAGTCAAGCTTGAGGGGGAGTGTTAAACCTGAAGTGATAATCTGATCACTAAAGGTTATGAGCAAATAAAGGACCAAACATTTTTGGAAGTTCTGTCTAGAACTAAGGAGGGTCCAGAAGGAAATGCTGAGCTTGAAAGAGGTTCAGGAAGGGTTTACAACGAAAGAAGAAGGTTTGGGTGAATTTTGGAGTCAATTGGACGAGGTGCAAAGTTCGGGTTGTCCGTACCTACGAGTGAAGTGGATCCAGGAAGATAACCTGGTGATGTCCATCCTTCAAAGCTCTTTAGATTTGTCGATCTTATACTGTGAGAAGGCAAAGGACCTGTGGGACACCCTTTAGAAGGTGTATGGTAACATCTCAAACCTCACTCGAGTTTTTGAGATCAAACGAGCCATCAACAGCCTAGCTCAAGAAGACATGGAGTTCACAAAGCATCTTGGAAAGTTTAGAGCTTTGTGTTCTGAGACAGATATGTTGAGGCCGAGTACAACAGATCCAGCTGAGCTTAATGAGAGGAGGGAGCAAGATAAAGTCTTTGGCTTGATTCTCACTCTCAACTCCATCTACAATGATCTGGTGAAACACATCTTGCGAGCTGAGAAGCTACCTACCTTGGAGGAAGTCTGCGCACAAATCCAGAAGGAGAAAAGATCGCTGGGGCTGTTTGGAGGAAAGGGGGAGCTTACCTTAGCTAACCAATCTGAGGTGCCTCAAGCCAACAAGGTAAACCGGTTTGAAGAAAGTAGATTCAACTGCAACTGTGACCATTGCAAGAGACAAGGCAACAAGAAGCACCAGTGCTGGATCCTTCACCCTCACCTGAAGCCAACCAAGTTCATGAAGGACAGGGATGCAAGGGCGAATGTGAGCTATGGAGGGGGTGGTCAGCATGGAGTAGGAGGATCCGGGCCATCCAACCGACCACAGGAGGCTGAAGGTGGTGAGAACAAAGCCTTGGTGACCTACACAGCCCAAACCACCCATCCAAATGAGCATGAGTTCATCCGCCGGTCAGTAATAGATGCCCTCATCAAGATGCTCAAAGACAATGGTAACACTCTTGGTAACCTCAGGGGGTATTCTTTTGGTGCATCTAAGATTGCTAGTTCTCATGATCAAACTGATGCTTATACTGACTCTAGGATTGCTGGTTTATCCCATAGTGCTTGTAGCATGTCTAAACCTTTGATAGTTGATTCAGGTGCATCTCATCATATGATTAGTGACATTAGTCTGATTAGAGATATAGAACCTGCGCATGGACATGTTATGATTGCTAATGGTGATAGGATTCCAATAAGAGGTGTAGGCAAGCTAAAACTGTTTGATAAGGAATCTAGATGCTTCTATATGCCTGAGTTTACATAAAATTTGTTATCCATGAAGAAATGTACTAATGACTTGGAATGCAATGTTTTAGCCCTAATGATGCGAAGTTTCAGGATATTGAGAGCAGTCGTTTGATTGGGAAAGGAGTCACAAAAGGAGACCTTTACATGCTTGAGGAGCTTACTTCTTGACACACGCCTAGGATGCTTCTTTGGTTGATGTGAGGATAGATCCTTGCAAGAACGAATCATAGACTCAAGTTCTTTAAGGCTGTAGATTGAATGGTGACACAAGAGGGATGAGAGAACTCTTGATACTCTTAGATGACTAACTCGGATATAACACACCAAGATAGACGCCCTTAAAGCTCTGGATATTACACACCAGAAGACACTCGACAAACTTTTAGAGAGAGAGCCATCAGGGGAACAAAATACTTGATAATTGATGAGGCCATCCAATCAGTAGCTGAACCAGAGGCCAACCAGTTGTACCATTCAGCCAACACAAGGACCAACCAATACATGTGTTCAGTCAAAACGGCATATCTCACCAAAAATGAGGAATCTTTCCATTAAAACAAGATTCATGAATACTACACTCAACAAGGAGTCAACCACAACTGGAATCATACCAAAAGCTATCCGGAGCAGGAAGATATTAATTTTACAAACCGGAGGTTTCTCAACCTGTCCATCTGCGAATACCCGACTTTAGAAGACAATTCAAGCCCAAAAACAATCAGATAATACAAGATGGGTTTCTTAGCTTTCGAAAAAGACCAGAATGAAAAGAAATGGTCACGGATATTAGAAGATGTGATCATTTTTTCCAAAACCGTCCAAACCGATCAGATTATGGAAAGATTTGGCAATCTTTCGGTTTAGTCATTTCCAAGCCAATCAATTCCGACCAGAAGAAAATATACCTAAACCAAGATATCCAGAAGATCATTATAACCATACAGGACGTGATTACATCATTTTAAAGTGGACCAGCAAGCATAGGATCATGAGGATCTATCCTTGCTCCAAGTTACCATATATGGAGATTCTTGCATTTAAACTACATCAGCTCTTTCTTCATCCTTCTACCCACGAGATCAGCACATTCCAGGCAATAAAGAAGGTTCCCAAGAATCTCTCTTATCTCCTTAAACTGTCCAGATTCAAAGAAACTCAAGCCAAGATAAAATTCCAAAGATATTCTCCAACGGCTACATTTCGATCATGATCAGCACCATTTATGCCTTTTGTTTATTTTTATTTCCTTTAGATTCATATGACCGTTTGGTCTTGTCTCCAGGTCGTGCCCTATATAAGCAGACCCATTTGTACATTTTAGACTTACCTTTCAATCAATTAAAATCAGACATAAGTATTTTCAGCCAAAGAGTGTTCTTTGAGTTATTCTTTAGTTTCTAAGTGTGAGAAACATTAGGAGACTATAGATTTCGTGCTTCATATGTTACTTGAGAGACTCAGAAACCTTGAGACACATATTGAGAGAGTCAATCATCACCCACGGATTGAGAGAGTCAATCGCCATCTATCCATCCCCATCTCTATCATCGATCATCTACTATCTTCTATCCATCAATCATACCATCCTTTATCTTTTTAGGTTCTGTTGTTATTTTTATCATTCATAAACTCACTGTTCTTCCTTTTGTTTCAGGATAACTTGGACGTGAAGGGACAGTAGTTCATCCATCAACCATTTCCATCCCTATCGGGTTCTCGCCCATCACCATTTCGTCGCCCATTCCACCATCTTTGCTTCCAGGCTTCTATCATTTGGTATCAGAGCTTTAAAAGCTCCTGACCCAGGTTTTATCAATCCTTTCTAGCATTTTAAGTTTTCATCCTTGCTTAGTTCGCATTTTATAAACCCAAAACCCATAAAAATTGCATTTGTTTCAAGTTTTTTTCATTTCTGCCATTTTGGTGTTCTTGATAAAAAAAATAAAGAAGAAGAAGTTGAGTATTTTGATCCAAGAAATTCTTTTCAATTAGAAGTATAGTTTTTTGCATTCATTCCCCCCCCAGCTCCCCTTGCCATATTTTATTAGTTGATTGCATAGTTTCCTTTTTCGGTTTATTTGCATAAACATAAAATCAGTTTTTTTTTAAACTTTTTTTGCTTGATTATTAGAAAACCAAAATAAAAAGTTAATTTTATTGTTTTAGTTTATATATTTCGTGTTCTCATTGATAAATTAAAAAAAAGTAGTTAATTTTCCATTTGTTTCCGGAAATATTCAAAAACAAATATATATATACCAAGTTTCCATTTTTTCTCTTTATTCTTCTTTCCTTTTGTTTTGTTAAGCACGAATTGATTATTCTTTTCTCTGTTTGTGCAAAGTAAACGTTTAGAAAGAGACAGGAGACGCCATGGAAGATTACTCAGAAGAAGAAGACTCTTATGGTTCAAGCCAAGATTCTTACATGAGTGAAATCGACACAGTATGGACCAGTGAGGAAGATGGCTGTCATGGTTCATGTTCTGATTATGATTACTCTAGTTCAGAGTATGGAGACGACCCTGGTGAAGCCTGTCCTGAACCTAAACCACCAGAACACTATCAAAACAACACAAGATTGTACAAATGGCCTAAGAAACAAGTCATGGGGCAGTGACACTGATTCAGAAATCAGTATGGAAGAGGCTGAAGTTGGAAGCTGTCTTGAAAAGCCAGAGTATTGGGATCATGAAGCTGATGAAGCAACTCAGTCCCAACTTGAGGCCAAAGAAGATTCATGGCTGAATAAAGCCCATCCTGTCACTGACCAAGACGACATTCCAAGGTGTGATGACACCGACTATCAGGTCAGTATAGGAAAAACCGATCAGTATGAAGAAGACACTTGGAATCAGGAGATTGAACCAGGAGATACATTTGGTTATGACTCTGGACGTGGAGAGCTGAATATGGAAAAGAAACCATGGTGTGAAGTACCATACCAGAATAAGCAACACCAAGATGAAACTGATTCTCAAGTCAGTTTAGACTATTCTGAAGAAGGTTATGAAGATAAGCCAGAAGGTCAGCAAGGTTCTGATGAAGAGAATGAAGTCTTAAGTGAGGCTGGAAGAGATGATGATGAGTATCAACCTAGATACATCATGTTTTCAGGCTATAACCATGGACCAGAAGATTACTTCAGATGGGAAAGAGACATGGAGGAATGGTTCCAAGCAAACAATATTCCAGAAGAAGATAAAACCACACATGCTGAAGAAACTCTTACAAAGAATGCTTATAAGCATTGGGTACAGGATTGGTTCTTAAGACTTGAATTTGGAGAACCAAAATATTCTTGGGAAGAGATGAAGCAATTTATGCATAAGGAGTTTGTTGAAGATGCTGATGAAACACTCAATAGAAACTGAGTATAAATGGATATAATAGAGTTTGAGAGAGACTAGAAGAGATTTGTAGACTAAAAGATTGAGACTTGGTTAAGAAACCATTTCAAGATGAAGAACATGAAGAACAACGAGAGAGAAATAAGAGAGACTCGAAAATATTGCTTTATTGATTAATGAGAGGAATTACAAATATATAGGGAAGGTTATGGCTGTGCTTAACGGATACAAGATAAGATTTCAATATAAACATGTGGAGTCAAGGTTCTTAGGCGCGCCTAATTCAAAATACTTGACCAGGAAGCTCTACACGCTTGATTCCTTTGGCATCTTGACTAGATGCTTTAGGCCAGCCTGTCCAGACACGGAGTGACCCTTATCCTCAAGGTTCAGTGCACTTGGACAAACGGAAGGGAAGAAGGAAGCTTATCCACACGGAGGTAACTTCTGAGGTTTTACCCGGTGTAAATTAGGTCGACCCAAACTTACTTTTGGTCGACCATGGTTGTTCGGCCTTGTACGGACCACTTGTACGGCCTTGTACGGACCACTTGTATGGCCTTGTACGGACCACTTGTATGGCCTTGTACGGACACCTCCAAACTTCTTCCTCTCCATTCCATAAGTCTTTTCCA
Source organism: Moricandia arvensis (assembly GCA_905132765.1). Lineage (NCBI taxonomy): Eukaryota > Viridiplantae > Streptophyta > Magnoliopsida > Brassicales > Brassicaceae > Moricandia > Moricandia arvensis. Next base: position 5,637 of record CAJHQP010002016.1, on the reverse strand, counting down.
GCCTTCTTAATAGATCATAACTCCATCTCTTATTTGGTTCATAACTCCATCTGAAACAAGTCAAGCTTGGAATGTCATGAGATCTTCCTCATTAAAAACATTGCCAAAGAAAACCCTCCTTAGGGATAAAACCTCAGCAAGGAAAAGAGTAAAGACCTCATGACAGGAGATTAGTTGCGCCTAGTAAGATCAATGAGTCCCAACCATTGATGGATGGACTCAAGTGTCTTCTGCCTCGGAGCCTTAGTAAACACATCAGCCAACTGGTCTTCACTCCGTGTATAACAAGGTTAGATCACTCCTTGGACTATCATCTGTCTTACCTTGTGGCAGTCGACTTCAATTTGTTTGTTCTCTCAGGAAACACCGAGTTGGATGAAATGTGAATTGCGGCTTGGTTGTCACAATGCATGGTCATTGGTGTGGATTGATCAATCTCCAAGTGCTTTAGTATTCCCTTGATCCAGACTAACTCATTAGTCAACTTCAACATGGCCATATATTCAGCCTCAGCACTTGAGCAGGACACCACTTTATGCTTCTTGCTTTTCCAAGTAACGAAGTTCCCACCAATAAAAGTGCAATAGCCTGTTGTAGACTTCCTATCTGCTCGATCTCCTGCCTAATCCGCATCACAGTATCCTACCACCTCAGTGCTTTTGTTGCATCCCATCCACACTCCTTGGTCAGGTGAGCCATTCAGGTACATCAGAATCCGGTTAACCATGCTACAATGATGTTCCTTTGGTCTTTGCATGTGTTGACTCACCTGGTTCACAGCAAAGCATATATCAGGACGTGTAATGGTCAAGTAGATCAACTTACCAACAAGCTTTCTGTAAAGCTTGGCATCTTCAAATGGTTGGCTGTCTTCCATCTCCCCCACACGTGGAATCTTATACCCATCTTCTAATGGTGTCTTGACACTCTTCCCTCCAAGTCTACCTGCATCTTTCAAAAGATCAAGTGTATATTTTCTTTGAGAAAGGAACAAACCTTCCTTGGATCTACATATCTCAATCCCAAGGAAGTATTTCATTTCTCCCAAGTCTTTAATCTCAAAAACCGACTTTAGAAAGTCCTTGGTTGATTGAATCCCAACCTTGTCACTTCCTGTGATGATGATATCATCAACATACACAAGAAGAACTACCATACCTGATGGAGTGGTCAAGGTGAAGAGAGTGTGGTCGAGCTCAGACTTCTTGAAACCCTTCCCATTGAGAGTCGTGCTCAACTTGGTGTACCAGGCTCTAGGAGACTGCTTTAGACCATATATGGCCTTCTTCAGCCTCAGGACGTTTCCATCTTTAACCAAGTGCTCATGACCAGGAGGGGGAAGCATGTAAACCTCATCTTCAAGCTCTCCTTGAAGGAAGGCATTCTTCACATCCATTTGCCAAAGACCCCATTCTAAGTTCACAGCAAGGGAGAGAACTATCCGTATAGTATGAAGCTTGGCAACTGGAGCAAAGGTATCAATGTAGTCATCTCCATACGTTTGAGTAAAACCTCTTGCCACCAGTCTTGTCTTCTTCCTTTCAATATTCCCATTTGCAAGATACTTGATAGTGAAAATCCATCAGCTGGTCACAGCCTTCTTCCTTTTTGGTAGTTTACTCTCGTACCAAGTATCATTTTTAATCATTGCATCTGCTTCGGCTCCAACTGATTCCTTCCACTCTTTGTCTTGCATAGCTTCTTCATAGGATCTTGGTATCAGACTCTCGTCCAGACTGATCATAAAGGCTTTATGCTCTTCCGGGTAATGAATAAGGTTGCAAACAGCTTGGGCAGGATGAGCAACTGCTTGAGTATTGTAGTATACCCGGTTGTTGATCCAGTTGGATGGAGGGTTTCTCACCCTTGTACTCCTTCTCAAAGGTTGAGCTTCTTGAGTTGCTTCTGTTTGAGCCCCCTCGACCTCTTCTTCTTCCTGGTTCCCATCTTCAGCTTCTCCCTCATCTTGATCCACACCTTGATCATGTGTGGAACATGATTCTTCATCATACTGCTCTTCAGGTTCATTTCCCCCCTCATGGTCAAGGTGGGGTTCCTGGCCATTATCATTAGCCATGGGAAGACCTCCTTGTTGTTGTCCTCCTCCACTCCTCGGATCCTGAGATAAGTTAATCCCAAGATTCTCCAATATTATCCTCAAGTTGGCTGCCTTATCAAAAGCCAAATCCTTAAGCTCTGCTTGGTTCTTCTCCTCATAGAACCCTCTTTCTTCTACGAACTTCACATCTCTAGACACCACTACCCTTCTGGTTGCCGGATCATAACACTTGTACCCTTTCTGAGTTGGTGAGTAACCAATAAACATCCCTTTTGTTCTCTTGGCTTCCAACTTGTTCCTTAGCTCCCCTGGTTTATGAACAAAACAGAGACAACCAAAGACCCTGATATGATCTAAGGATGGTCTATGCTTGTTCAATACTTCAAAGGGTGATTGATCTTCAAGAACCTTAGTTGGGGTTCGGTTGATCAGGTAACAAGCAGTAGCCACAACATCACTCCAAAACCTCTTTGGCACATTAGCTTGGAACATCATGGACCTAGCAACTTCCATTAGGTGCCGGTTCTTCCTTTCAGCAACTCCATTCTGTTGTGGGGTGTAAGGGCACCTCGTTTGGTGAAGATTACCATGCTTGGATAGATGTTACTTGAAGGCTTGACTAGTGTACTCCCCACCATTGTCTGATCTAAAAAATTTCAGCTTAGCATTGAAATGGTTAGTCACATATGCTTGAAAAATTCTAAATGCATCAAGCACTCTATCCTTAGATGGAATCAAGGTTATCCAGGTGTATTTAGACTTCTCATCTATGAATGTGACAAAATACTGATGGTTCTCTCTAGATAAGCATGGTGCAGTCCAAACTGAAAGTTTATCAGATTTTAGGCCGTGGGTTGTGTGAGGAGATCCAACCTTAACAGGTTTAGACTGGTCTTGTTTCAAAGAGAGTGAAAGAGAGAGACTTGATTAAGAAGATTATGGATGAGACTAAGAGAATGGGGAGACTTGAAGAGATTCGTGAGACTTGTAAGAATATAGATTTAGAACCCAGAAAAGAATAGGAAGGAGGAGGGAAAACCCCACTCTCTCACTTAATGTTTACAATCGACAATACAAGGTATAAATGGGTAAATGAACTACTTCTAGGGTTTACAAGGAAAATCAACCAAGCATGTGAAGTCAACAAGGAAATGGGCGCCTATTTTGAATTGTGTGGACTGAAATCAATACGAGCTCGGCCAGGCTGTCTCTTGCTGGTTACCAAGGGAAGACTTGGCTAAGAATGAGCCAACAATGCACTTGAATTCGTCCATAGATCAGTCCAGGTTCATATTACAGCTTGCTCTTCCTTTTCAGCACATGGGAACAGATCATGACACGCTGGCTGGTCTTCCTTGCTTGCTGGCGAGTCAATAAAGGTGAATCTTATCCATAAACGGTCAAGTGACCTCAGTATGTTCCTGGTTGCTTCCTTAGATCAGAATTTGCCTTAGAATCTTTTCTCCCTTGTCCATAACTTCCATTTCGCCTTCTTCATACCTTAGGGCTCAAGTTATGACCATGGGACTACGGATTAGGGTTTGGTCCGTACACTTTTTGCCATATTTTTGCACAAACCCAAAACATCCTGATTTGGTCGAATGTAAAGTTTTCGGGTCGACCTGGTCCGTACGGATCCGTAGGGTCCGAGTACATCCGTGCATACCAAATCCGTACGGCCTCGCCCTAACTTTGCCCATTCTCCCAAATGACTCCAAACTTCACCCAAGCCTTCTTCCTTCATTGTAAACCCTTCGTTGACCTCTTTCTAGCTCAGCATTGGCTTCTGGACCCTCCTTAGTTCGTAACAGAACTTCCACAAAGGTCTGGTCCTTCTTTGTTCAATAACCTTTAGTGATTGATTATCACTTCAGGTTTAACACTCCCCCTCAAGCTTGACTCTAGAGATCCTAAGTCAAGCTTGGAACCCTGAAGTCACTCCTCATTAAAAACCTTATTAGAGAAAACCCTCCTTAGGGATAAAACCCTCATAAGGAAAAGAGTAAGCTCCTTCAAGGCCTAGGGATTGGCCGTTGAGTCTTTGTGCCTTAGAACCAGTGTAGTTTGACACAAAGAACTCTGGATCGTGGCCTAAACTCGTGCAGCAACAACACAAGGCTTGCACACTCATAGAACTCGGCTTGATCTCTTCATAGACCTTGTTTGGGTCTCCCCCTCTCAATTGACTTCAAGGCCATCTTAGAGAAGCTAGGAAACGACCATGATCATCTTCAGTGAGGCTCAAGCACTGGTAATGGTACCTGATACATTATCCCAAAGGTGCATCAATACTTATCAAGAACATCTACAAGAATGAGATACTTAGGCAAAGCACAAAAGGGTGAAACAAAACCAGATATTCTAGCACCTTAGACATTCTTCTAAATGAAGCAAAATATCAATGATGGTTTCAACTAAGGCAATAACACTAGATCTTATTCCATTTAACCATAACAATCAGAACTCATCTATTCAAGCATTTTAAGAACCATTTTGAGATTTAAGAAGAAATGATGAATGACTTGAAATAGTTTGAGTTCAAGTTACTTCCCTTTTTGTTTAGATGAGGAGTGACTTGTTTGTCAATTGAATCCCTCACACCCGGCCAGTTGCAACCTCTTCATGGCAACACCAACTTGATGGGAGGTTGTGTGGAGCCTTCGGCTTCAGTTTCAATCACCTCACCAAAGAGGCCGCATTGAACTGAGCTTTCATAGACACACAACCAAGACTGCTCTGAACAGCCTCTTTGCATAGGCACGCTACTGCCTAGACCCGGTTGGATGATTCTTTGTTGAAGTCCTTGCAAGGCTTTGAAACTGGACCATGGATCATGTATATTCAGACTCCCCCTCAAGCTTAACTCCGAGACTATGGGAGGAGCTAAGCTTGTGAGATGAGTATATACGATTCCATGGTCTTGAGGAACCATCAGTCTTTACGAGACTTGATGTCCTAACCCTTGTGAGTTTTGGCACTCTTCCTTATACGAGGAACAAATGGTGTTTGAATCACCTTAAGAGCCCTCACAAGGTAGTATATCATTGTATGATATCCCACTCTACACTTCATGTATACTTTGGGACTAACATTTCCAAGTGGTATCATACAATGGCATCAACCTTCATTGCATACTCAGTCACACTACACTTCTTGTAGTTTGGGGACTGACTCGTCCAGTAATGATATGCAATGGCAATACACACTTTTCTTGTCACTATGGTTTGTCACTGGATCACTTCCTGTGTACCTAACATCACCACAACTCAATACAAACATTAGATCATCCCATTAAGACCAAACCAAGATCACACATCTGGTTTGATCACCAATGCCTCAACAACACAAAAATTTTGAACCATCAAACCACATGAACAAGCCTTAAGCAAACTTAAATTCTCTAGTTGCAATGCAAGACTGAAAACAAAGCAAATGCAACTAGGCTAGATTTTTAAATGCACCATATATGAATGCAACAAATGACAGATATGCCAATGCACAAGATACTAATCACCATTAGCTTAATCAAGAACCATACAACCAGTAGCCTGGACATGCTTCTAAATGCTACTAGAACT
>CAJHQP010002015.1:0-96158 GCA_905132765.1 Moricandia arvensis | reverse complement strand
TCTCGTGTTAGGAACTGACTTGGAATCGCTTCTTTCGGCTATGCTTGCTAGCTTGTTCAACTCGATTCGGTTCGCTGTTGTAGAAACCATTTAATAATAGCTTTCTTAATGTGAATCTGATTAGTTGTTTGTTCTTGCATGTGGTGAAATGGATGAATCAGTTCGTGATGAGAAAGCACGCAAAGAGTACTACAGTAGGATCGATTTCGTTGCAAATGCGCAAAATGGGATTCCCAAAGTCTTCCCCTGTCGATCAATCACGAAGGAGATTGTAGAGAGGATACCTATGACTATCTTCCTGGGAAACACTACTTCATCTGCAAAGACTTCGAGGTTTGATGTGTTGTGTCAATTTATATTGATTTTAATCGATTCATACATTGTTCCTAGAATGATTCTAATTTCACTCTGTTCTATATTGTATTAGCAGAACGGCGGGATGCATTTCAGGCAACCATGGGTCACAGGGGTGTATGAAGAGGTTGAGAGGCTACAGCTACGGGTTCACGAGCATGAGCAACTTCTTAGAGAGTGCCATTGGCTAAAGGTTAGTTTATTTGTTGTTTGTCATTGTAACTTGTCAACTGTAACTTGTCATTTGGGTTACTAACATATATTGTTGTTTACTATCTTTTCAGGAACAGGTTGGAATTCTCACAAGGCGTGTCTCTAAGCTGGAGAGAGCCCCTGAAAGAGCCTCTGAGGTTAGCTCTCAACTTGGCTTTTGTAGTTTAAACTTGAATAGTTGTATAGTTAGAAGAAGAACTAACTTTGTTGTTAGAACAACGACTAACTTTGTTGTTATAACAACGACTAACATTGTAGTTAGAAACCAATTGAATCTATTGATAATAACATTGTAGTTAGAAACTAAATGAAACCAATTGAATTTGATTTTTTAAATAGTTAAAAATGCACACTAAACCGTAAATGCAAACTTGTGCTTTTGTGAGAAGACAAGTTTAGATGAATGTAGGTTGAAACCTAACATGTACTTTAAGTCTAAAACACCATTTAATTCACTCTAGCTGTTGTGAGAAGACACTTTCCTACTAGTAATGAATGTAGGTTGAAACACTAAACTTCTATTTAATCGTCATCTAAGACACCATCTTCCTAAATGGCAAATCCCTCTAGTTTTACTAACCTACTAGCCAGCCAATGTCCCCTAGACTCATCGGAACCTGTTTGCTTTAGTAGCCAAGGTTCTGATGAGTCCACTGTGAAACAGAGGAGACAGTGGTCACCAAAGGAGGATATAATCCTCATTGGTGCTTGGCTCAACACGAGCAAAGATCCAATAGTGAGTAATGAACAAAGAGTGGGTGCTTTTTGGAAGAGGATTGTTGAGTATTACAACTCCAGTCCTCAACTGGTTGGTACCGTACCTAGGGAACTTGGACAATGCAAGCAACGGTGGCAGAGGATCAATGAGGGTGTTTGTAAGTTTGCTGGGTGCTATGAGATGGCATTGAGGGAGCAGAGAAGCGGGCAAAATGACAACGATGTGATGAAGGTTGCGTTGGATGTTTTTCAGGATGACCAAGGCGTAAAGTTCAGCTTGGAACACTCCTGGAGAGAGCTCAGACATGATGTGAAGTGGTGCTCCACTTATCTCGAGAAGGAGAATGGTAAGGAGAAGCGGAAATCAGCTGATTCTCAGCCTCAAGGGTCTGTCACAGAGGCAGAAGAGAGACCCATGGGAGTTAAGGCAGCTAAGAAGGCTGCAGGCAAGAGGAAGAAGATTGGAAAAGAAGAAGAATTGGAAAATCTTGAAGTATTGATGGAGACCAAACGCCAAATCTCAAATGCAACCTTGCTTGCAAGTTTGCTTAAAAAGCCCGAGCCTCTATCTGGGATGGAAATAACATTGAAAATGAAATTAATGTCTGAGATGTTGTGATTAGGTTGCTAACTGTTGTTTCTTTTCACTTAACTTTTTACTTTTATCTTGCTTTTGACATTGAAAATGAAATAACCGTTGTTTGTTTCTGCTTTGTTTGTTTCAGGTGAAGGACAAGGGCAAGTCATGGGAGGTCTGAAGACAAAAGCTCATGTAGGATTGTCGGTTTGTTGTTTTTTTCTGCTGCTATTTTCCTGTGAACGAAGTCACAGATTCTCTATGTAGTTGTATCGGCTTGTTATAAGTAGTTGTATCGGCTAGTTTAAGTGTATCTCTACTGCTATTTCCTCTCCTACCTTCAAACATTGTATCTCTCTGTCTGAACTACTTTGTAAGCTCTCTCTTTTGTACTTGTACCATATTTGCTATATAATGAATTGTGTGTTTGGTATTATGATCGTGTGTGTTTGTTAAAATGACCAAACTTGGCTAAAATGAAGTGTGTGTTTTGTATTATGATCGTGTCTCTTTTTTCTTTAATGATCATTGGTTAAAATGAGCCACCTTGGCTAAAATGATCATTCTTTGATCAAGGTTAGACATTTGAGTAATAACAAGAATTTGGTATAGTGAACTTGGCTAAAATGATCAAAGTTAGCAGTTTGAGTAATAAAATGTCTAATAAAATGTGTAAATTCATAACGTGTGATTTTTATAAGACTTTGCAAATTATGTAATAGACTTGTGCTCGGTTATCATTTGAATAATAACAAGAATTTTGAAGTAGGATTGCCAAAAATGGGAGATGATCTCGATCGAAGAATCGACGAGGCTTTTGAAGAATGTTTTGAAGATACATTCAACAATATCGTGGAGAATCGAACTAATACGCGGAGGATACGTGCATATATTGAACGAAACCGTGAAGAGGGTCACGAACGTGTATGGAATGACTACTTCAGTGAAAATGCGATTTTTCCGCCAAATTTATTCAGGCGCCGTTTCCGCATGAACGAGGAGGTATTCATGCGTATTGTCAATCACCTGGCAAAAAATATTCCATTCTTTCAACAAAGACCAGATGCAATCGGAAGGTTAGGACTATCTCCACTACAGAAGTGCACAGCGGCTATTCGTTTGCTTGCTTATGGATGTGCGGCTGATGCCGTTGACGAATATCTTCGACTTGGTGAAAGCACGGCTCTTTCGTGTTTGAGCCATTTCACAGAAGGCGTTATTCAGTTATTTGGAGATGAGTATCTACGAAGACCAACTCCTGATGACCTTCAACGACTACTCGATATTGGAGAGATACGACGATTTCATGGGATGATAGGAAGCATCGACTGTATGCATTGGGAGTGGAAAAATTGCCCAACCGCTTGGAAAGGCCAATACACACGTGGATCAGGAAAGCCGACAATTGTCTTGGAGGCGGTAGCTTCACATGGTCTTTGGATATGGTTCTCTTTTTTGGTGCTCCCGGGACCTTAAACGATATTAACATCCTCGATCGGTCACATGTTTTTGATGACATTATACAAGGTCGAGCTCCACTCGTAAACTTCATGGTCAACGGACACCAATATGATTTGCCGTACTACCTAACGGACGGTATATATCCAAAATGGTCGACTTTTATCCAATCTATCTCACTTCCTCAATGTCCTAAGGCGGAGTTATTTGCTACAGTTCAAGAATCAACCCGAAAAGATGTAGAGCGTGCTTTTGGAGTATTGCAAGCTCGGTTTGCTATTGTGAAAAACCCTGCTATTTTGTGGAGCAAGAGAAAGATAGGAATGGTTATGCGAACATGTATCATACTCCACAATATGATTGTAGAAAATGAACGTAATGGATACACTCAGTATGATACATCTGAGTTTGAAGAAGGAGAATCGAGCCAAAGTTCACAGGTGGATGCGTCATATACTACCAACAATGCTTCGCATTTCGATAATATGCTAGGCCTACGAAGTCATATTCGTGATAGGCATATACATGAACAATTGAAAAATGATTTAGTTGAAAATGTTTGGAACAAGTTCGGTAATAATGAAGATGTATGATTATTGTATGTTTACTTTTAATCATTCAATAAATAAAAATTTTTATTTTCTTTAAAAATTTAATAACTTCAATTTTTAACAAATTTTAATAATATAAAAATTCTAAGGACTCTAAGATGGATAACACCATTGGACACGCACTTTAGAATAGAGTCCTTAACTATTCAACAAAAAAATTTCATATTATATTGCTAAGGCACCTACAATGGGTAACACCATTGTGGGTGCGCTAAGAAACTTATTTTTCACCTTCAAATAACATATACTTTCCGTTTATAGGAGGGGCCGAAGAAAAATAAAAATCCGAACAAGTTTTCAAGGTGTTTTAGTGAAGGTTACAAGAAGACTACATGCAGGGAACCAGTGCCCTGATCTCAATAGCGATGAACCCATTCTTTTGGAACTTCAGCAAATCCATTATTTTGGATATGATTGTATTTTGGAACGACGACGATCCCCTGTATTTTGGATTTCTTGTTATTTGTGGATGCTATAAGTTTCATTAAGTAGTATTTCTTTATTTCACATGCGTCATTTTTCGTACTAAAACTTGTTTTTCTTACATGAATAATATTGTTTTACCGGGTTATAATCATGTTTTAAGTCGTTTATCGATTCAAAGTATGTGTTATGGAGTATTTAGGTGTTTTACAGAGTTTAGGTATATGAAACAAAAGATGTCGAATTGGATGTAAAGAGAGAAACTAAATATGCAGACCTTAATAATGTGTAATAAGTTTAGCAACATATGGAGGACTTCCCGCCATGCGATTGAACTCAAATTAGGACACAAGATATATAGTTGAATTAAAGCTCTAATGCCACCCGTTTGAGACTGATCCAATCAATACAACGGTTTGATCAAAGGTTATGCATGCTATACTGAAGGCTGGTGTTTCTGTTGATTCAATTCGAGAAAATGAAAATATTTGTTTTTCTTATTTTCGGTTTGGTTTTACCTAATATTTTACATGACATGTTTTTGACCTATACCTACTATTTTGAGCCATTTTTTATGGTAAGCTTTATTTTATATCAGACTTTTATGTTTTAAAGCTTTACGGAGGAAAGAGAATCTTTTTGAAATTTTATTTTTATTTTTTAATCTATTTTTTCAAAATTTATCATTGATCTTGTGTCCTTTGGTTATGTATTGTTTTACAATTAGGTTTTAGGGTTTCAAATGAACTTATGAGAAGGAATGTTTGTGGTTGTTTAATTAATTAATATTGACTAGAGTTCTTCACTTGGATTTTTCTTATTGCTTGAACTTGATTGATCAGCTACTTCATGATCTTAAGTTAATTGAATACAAATAATCCCTATGACCAAACTGTCCTTAGATAATGTGAGTTGATGTTATTGCGCATTGTGAACCACCGACACTCGAACTTAATGCATGTATAACCTATTAGGTTCAATGTGAGTTAGTTATCTTGGTTGTTATAGATATTGATTGCAGCCAGAAAAGTGGAAAGATTACACATTTGTGTTTTGAGTTCTAGAATGGTGCTTAATTTATTATCTGATAAATTTTAGACTTTGATAATCTAATTTCATGCGACTTCTTTGATGCTCAATCTTTTTATTCATTTTTTACACCTACACATTTACTTTTCTTCTTAGCTTTAGAAACAAAAATTCTCTCTTTCTTCTTAGCTTGACTCTGTTCACACAAACTTATTGTGTAACTTTGGTCTATGTGGATTCGATTCCTTCTATATAATTGTGATTTGTTGTGCACTTGCAGTGTGATTAAAGGGAAAAAAGGCCTATTCCAACATGAACTTTATGGATCGTGCATATTTTTTTCCGAACTTTATAGTAGTGTGTAGTACATACTGAACTAAACAAAAACTCAAAAATATTACATGAACTTTACGTGTCATATCTTTTCATTTCCAAACTTTATAATAGTGCATATTTCATACTGAACTAAACAAAAATTCAAAAATACTTGAACTCTCAAAATCATGCTTATATATTTATTAACCATCAAAAGTGTTAGTCATCCGTTGATTTATCAAAACAACGTCATTTTGGATAAATTATTTAAAATTAAAATTTTAAAAGACTATATGAACTCTCAAATTGTGCTTATATATATATATATATATTAAATGTCAAATGTGGTTGTCATCCGTTACTTTACCAAAACGAATTATTTTGGATAATTTCTTTAAAAAATACTTTTTGGGAGATTCAAACTCTCAGTGGAAAATTTTAAAGTAAATAATTTAAACTTATAATAATGATTTTAAAGCTAAATTTTAAAATATAATTAATTATAGATTTAAATGATAAAATTAAAAAAAATTGATAACATTTATTCGATTAAACTAAAACTTATATATAATATAACTTAATGTCTACATGATGTCTAGAAATTAATATGTCCTTACTTGTCCAGCAGTGTGAGAGTTCGAACCTTCCAAAATTACATTTTATTTTTACAGAATTTAACAAAAATGACGTTCTTTTATAAATTAAAGGATGAATTATACCTTTGACGATCAATATATATAAGAACGATTTTAAGAGTTTATTTAGTATTTTAAATTTTTTAATTTTACATAATTATCCAAAATGATGTCATTTAGATAAATTTAAAGGATGACTAACATTTTTGATGGTTAATATATGTATAAGAGCACAATTTTGAGAGTTCATGAAGTATTTTTGATTTTTTTTTTTTAGTTCAGTATAAAATATGCACTACTATAAAGTTCGGAAATGAAAAGGCACGATGCGTAAAGTTCATGCAGTATTTTTGAGTTTTTGTTTAGTTCAGTATGAAATACACACTATTATAAAGTTCGGGAAGGAATAGGCACGACACGAAAAGTTTATGTTGAAATAGACCCCTTTTCCGTGATTAAAGAGTAAAATTTATGTGCTATCAAGCATTTCCTTTATGTTAACTGAGTTAGAAAAGATATGTAAACTCCTACTAGACACAATTGGTGAATGTTTGAAAGCAATCTAAGCTATACCATGAAAGGTATAATGATGGTTCGTAAATCTATGAATGACACTGTTGAATATTGTGATAAAGTGGATGGAAAATTCAATGTAAGCTATTGCAACTTTGTTGGAGGAAACTAAGTCACTTGAAATAGTTAGAGGCAGAAGGTTGTTTCTGGATCAAATATTGAGGTTGTGTATATGGTAATGAAAAATGTAATCAGAGATTTAGTGTGACTGAGGAGCTTTGTAGTGGAGTTATCTGCACCGATTGTGTTGCACTACGACAATAAAGAAGCATTGGACATTGCCTCTAATAAACTGTTTCTTAAAATGACAAAAGATTATAGAAGTGGACTGTCACATACAAAGTATGTGCGTAGAACCATATAAAAATAAGATCAACAATAAACTTTCCTCCTTTTCCACGGTTCAACATGTATATGTTTGTTTGTCAACTACATTAAAAATAAGATCAACTATATGCTTAATCTTACTATTTTCTATAGGATTTGGTTTTGAATAGTGTTAAGTACTTGAGTTGCAACATTTGTCCCTATTAACATATTACATTGTTATCCAGAATGTGGTTCTCTGCAAGTTGCCTTGTCAACTTTGTTTGGAAGAAAAGGGACCATGTTTGGTGGAGGGAAGGTCAATCAGACTTATGTGGCTTGCAATTGGCAATGTGGGATGGTGTTCTAAAAAATATGTGAGGTCCCATTGTTTCAAGCCTTTTCACTAAATTTTGAGTTTTTGTTAATCTTTACTTGAGGACAACCTAAGGTTCAAGCCTAGGAATTAATATATATATATATATATATATATATATATATATATATATATTTAAATATTTGATTCAAGATAAATTCAAGAGATTAGAGAGATTTTGGGATGTTTGGTATTTTTGTCCTTTTTAACATTTTTTTTGTAACTAAGATCCAGAGTTCTATTTTTGGGTGAGTAATTGTAAATTCGGGTTTTTATGATATTGGCTCCAAGGAAATTGTTTTGCCTTTTCCAATCATCTTCTTCGAGGGCATTGTACATATTTTGGAGAAATTCACATGTCAAGAAATCTGGGCCAAAGTTTGAATCTCTTTTTTTCTTTAAATATAACTAGGTGTTTGCCCGCAATTTTTCGGGTATTTATATTATATCAAGAAATATATATTATGTTTATGCTGTTATATTTTTAAATAATAATTAGAAATTTAGCATTTTAATTTTTAATTTTAAATAGTTGGATAATCACAAATTTTAGTATATATTTTTAGTGAGGGTTATTGGTTCATGTATTTTAATGGATTTAGAAATTCAAACTAAATCAAGTGTTATTGGTTCTATGATTTTAACATTTTTATTGAAATTATGTATTATTGGTGTCATGATTTATAAACTCTAATTTAAATCATGTGTTATTCAGTCATCCGGATTTACTAATGAATTTGATTTTATAATGGATTTTAATAGATTTGAATGAATTTCTTGGTTAAAAATACAAAGACTCAAATCCGAGGAAAAACCTCTAAATTTATAAATACTAATTAAAATTTCTATGTTAGATTTTAAAATTACTATATTTTACATTGATTTGTAAATACTATATGAATTTTAAAATACACTAAAGTTCATAAACCAATCGAAAAGCAAAAAAATAGTTCAACAATATGAACCTTAGTCATTAAAAAATTTTCTCTTACAAAAAAATATTATAATTCATTCAGATAATTGGTTGTAGAATGACTTTATATTTTATTATAAAACGTGAAAAACTGGATATACTCTAGCTTTAAAAAAAAGAGTTTTTTTTGTAGAAATCCAATATGACCAATATAATCATTGGCTTTTATCATGAAGATCGAAGATCTTTTGTAAACGTTTTTGTGAGCTTTAAATTCTTACAAAGTTAATAATTCCTTACCTAAAAATCTAATTATTTTATATAAAAATACATAACCACCAAATTTATTTTTAATTATATATAAATGATTAATAAAAAAATTGGTAAAACATATATATATTCTTTCTCTAATTCTACATTTTGTTACCATAAATCATTATTTGTAATATTACTTGTGTTATTTGGTATTTTTACTAATTAGTTCTAAAGTTACTTTTATTTTATTTTTAGAAGTTAACTAATAAAAGTTAACAACCAATCAAATTATAATTATTATTCAAAAAATTAAAATATTAACGACACATAACCAAAAATTACTTGAATAACTTTTCAATTAATATATTGTAGGATTTATCTCCTTAAAACTAAAGATAAATTTGGTTAAGATAACGCTATGTCGTAATTAATTTAAAAATAATATTTTAGACATATATACTTAATATTAATGTGTTATCCAATGTTAAATAAAAATAAAATGTTGTATTTGTATAAAATTTGTTATTTTTGTATTGTAATTTTAAAAGTTTATTATACCGCAAAAAAATAAATCTCATTATTTTAAATAATATTTTCATAAATTTAATTTACATTATAGTTTTCATATTTGACTTTAACAATTGTAGAAATAGTATTTTTATTTATTTTCCTTACTCAAATTATTTTAACGCTTTAAAAGCACATAAAGCTAATTATTTCATGTTATAGTAGCACAAAAATACATATATCTCGACAAACAAATAAAAATTAAATCATAAGAATATAAAGGAACCAAGAACACAACAATCAAATTTTAGTATGTTCCCTCATGGTTTTTTATGTCTCCTTTCTTTTTTCCTATCCAAAATAAGTATGCTAATTATATTATAATCAAAGTTATATAAATTATATTAATAGAGTATTAACTTTAGGAAAAGTTTGTGTTTGATTGATATAATTATAAATGGTTTACCATATAATAGTTATCCTAAAATTACCATATAATAAATGACTTACCATATAATAATTTTAATTCATCTGATTATATTAATAAATAAATTAAATAAACTTTTTCTAGATTAATAATTTTAAATTATTTACTGTATATTTTTCTTTTTAAAAATATTAAATATTTTAATTATTTTAATAGTGATAAATCATCTATGACATCACATTGTTATTGAAAAATGACTGGATTTTTTTAAATTATAAATTTGACTGTTTCGCATTCATTTGACATATTTTTAGAATACATATAGAGAATGAGTGAGTTTAATTAATATTATTATGTTTATTATTTTTCTGAAATCTATGATTTATTGTATTCACTACTAATTGTTTATGTAGTATCAACTTATATAATGTAATCTAAGATATTTAATTTATTTCTATAAACAAATTATGTTAATTCATCTATATTTAAGATGATTAATTGTTTGTTTGGAAACATAGATTATATTAGGTAATTTTATGATTAGTTTCTTTTAAAAACTTTAATTATATAAATAACAAATGAAAAACTCAACCAATCAAATTATAACAATTAATTGAAGAGTTCTCCTATAAACGACATGTTAGCAAAAATCAATAAAGTGACTTTTCAATTAATATATATGGGATTAAATTAAACTATGGTTAAGTAGTTAAATTAAGTCATGCTTATAAGACCTTTTGGTTCAAGAAAGTCTTAGGATATGCTAAAGACCTGAAACTCCATAAACATCTCAAGTGGGAACTCAAAAGAAGAGGAGAAATTTACTCTTAGAGACACATTGTGAGTTTCCAATTACACTTGGAGACACATTGTACTTGCCACACACATTTTCTGTGTCTAAAGACAGTAATACCCCTGAACTAGACCAAACGTTACTCTCTTTCATTTCCTAACCAACAACGAAACCTAAGTGTTCATTCTTTTTCCTAATTCAATTATATTTTCTCAGATGCTCAAACCTTAATTTTGAGAGTTCCAAAAAATCAAGAGAGGATCGATGGGTGTGATGATGAAATCAGAGCATGTAATGAAATAGATCGTGGATGAGCTCTGGATTCGCCGTGGATGAGCTTCGGGTTCGCCGTAGGTGAGCTCGGGATCCACCATAGGTGAGCTCGGGGAAGTTGTGGTCGAGTTTCAGAGTGGATGAAATCGAGCTCCAATGCATTGCTCAAAACCTTGCAAGGTTTTGATTAGCGTATTTCATCTGATGTTGTGAGACTTATGTTAGTTAACTACCTTTGGTGGTTTGTAGTTGATGAAACATTGTACTGACACTTAACATACCATAAACTATTACTGAGTTTATAGCTCTGACTAGTATTGTTTGATAATAAACACAATGGGCTTTTCTTATCAGGTGAAAGCCAACAAATATATGTTAAAATCTCTCTTAAGCACGTCTCCTACGGTTAGTTAAAACTTCTTGCTATTATTAAAAGTAAGTACTTAAAGATCAATACTTTAGCTAGTGTTGTAAGGGATGTGATTTAGTTTAAGGTCTTTAATACATATATTTCATTTCTAAGGAAAACTCTGATGAATGGTCTAACTCTATTCATCTATATTTTCGTATCATTGAAAACTTTGTCGATAAAAATATATTATTTATTATAACTTATCCACAAAAAAATAAATTCATATCCATGTCCACATCTTTTTATTTACACATTTTCTATTATAACTTGTCCATAAAAAATCATTTTAATAATATATTATCTATTATAACGTGTCCACAAAAAAATTAAATTCATGTATACTATCTATTAGAACATATATAGAAGAATTTTTCCTACTTTTAGCTATCCATGTACACATCTTTTTATTCACACAATTTCTATACAGAAACACATTTTTCTGTCTATATTTTTATGTCCATAAACTTTTATATAATCTTGTTTAAATATATAAAATATATATGAAAATGGATCTTAAAAAATAAAGAAAAATAAACTACAATATATTATAACACTTATATTTGTTTTATATATTTTAAATTCTAAGAAAAAACAAATAAAAACAGTAGGTGAAATGAATAATAGTAATAACTTGACATCATATCTATTAGAGCATAACCACTTTGTATTGTTTTCTTTTGATGAGAAGAGGGCATTTTTGTCCAAAAAACTTTTGGTATCCGTGAATGTGTTCCTCAAGTAGAATGTGTCTTAAAGTGTAAGAAAACTCAAAAAGTGTCTTAAACCGTAATGATCTCAAAGAAGAGTAGATTAGGTTCACTTTGTAAACAATTTGAAATAGACCCCAACCATGGTATTAAATCTTGTTGAAGAGATTTAACAAAAACTATTATTCTATAAATAAGCCTAGAAAAATATTCTAAAAATCATAAGAGCTTTAAAATTATTGAGAATTCATGAAAAAAAACCACAATAAATTTCCTACAAAAGAAACCACGGCCGAAAACCCTTCTATAAAAACCTTACATGCTTCAAATGCAATAAAGGTCACATTTCAAACTTTTGTCGTTTTAATCGCAAAATCGAGGAACTAAATGATTCTTCTTCATCATATGGCTCTGACTCATCCATAGCTTCTGGAGAAGCCATTCAATTTTATGAACTAAATAGTTCATCATCTAGTTCAGAGTCAAATGAAAAGAATATTCATGTCCTCACTAAAGATAAAGAATTACAACTTGAAATATTCAATTTCATTTCTGATCCAAGCCTAAAACAAAAACTTCTTGAGAAATTCCTTTTAAACGAAAACATGTTAAGAACACATATAGTTCCCCAAAATCCCATGGTCCAACTTCCTCCAAATCCTTTTATGATCTCACCACCATTCACAACAAAAGAAAGAAACACGCCTCGAAAACAACAATACAAGATCTTAGGATTGAAATCAAAGAAGTAAAAAATGATCTAAAAATCCTCAAAGAAAAACAAAAACAAGATTCTGAGTATTGTCACTCAATTATATCTTATATCAAAGGTCATCATAATTATAGTTTGGAATATAGAAGATGAAAATCTCAAAGAACAAATACAAACTGTAGAAAATTCCCCAAGTGATATATTTTTGTTTAATAAGATAAATAACTACTCTAAAATATAAAATTGGAATTACCATTGTTTTTCTGAAAATTACAAATTTGATACGGTTGTTTTTTCCGACATTGGTGCAGATCTTAATTGCATCAAGTCTGGGCTTGTTCCAAAATGTTTTCATCTAGAAACTCAAGAAAATTATTTGTTTCAAATAATATAAACTTCATATAACATCTAAAGCATAAGCTTCATATTAAAAGAAAATATCCTTATTACCGGTTTATAACCATATTTGAGTTTTTATCGAGTCAAATTATGCGTTTTGAAGTCAAGTTTTGGTGTTTTACAAGGTTTGGGTATATTTGAAACAAAAGATGCCGGATTGGATGTAAAAAGAGAAAAAAAATGTAGACATTTATAGATGTGTCACAAGTTTAGTAACATATGGAAGACTTCCCACCATGCGAATGAGCTCATATTGGCACACAAGATATAAAATTGAACTAGTGTTCTAATGCCACCAGTTTGAAGTCGATCCAATCCATACAATGGTTAGATCTGAAGTTATGCGTGTGTTACTGAATCGTGGTCTTGTTGCTGATACAAGACAAGAAAAAAGAAAGTTTAGTTTTTCTTATTTTTGGTAGGTTTTTCCTAACATTTGACATTGCTGTGTTTTTAACTTATATGCTATTTTGATCCATTTTTATGGTAAGCTTTATTTTATATCGGACTTTTAGGTTTTAGAGATTTAGGGAGAAAATAGAATCTTTTGGAACCTTTGTTTTTATCTCTTTAATCCAATTTTTCAAAATTTATCATTGATATTTTATTCTTTGGTTATGTCTGAGTAGTTTTACAATTAAGTTTTTAGGTTCCAAAAGAATTGATGAGAAGGAATGTTTATGGTTGCTTAATTATAGGATATTGACTAGAGTTCTTAACTTGGATATTTCTTTCTGCTTGAACTTGATTGAAAATCTACTTCATGATCTTAGGTTAACTGAATGCGAATACTCCCTATGAGAAAAGTGTCCTTAGCCAACATGAGTTGATGTTATTGGGCCGTGTGAACCTATCGACACTCGAACTTAATTCATGTTTAACCTCTTAGATTCAATGATAGTTAATTATCTAGGGTTGTAGAGATATTGATTGGAGCCACAAAAGTGGAGAATTACACATCCGTTTTTAGTTCTAGCATGGGCCTTAGATGATTATTTGATAAATTGTATACATTCGTAATTTGATTTCTTGTGATTTCCCTAATGCTTAACTTTTTTATTTTATTCTTGTTTACACTTGCATATTTAATTTTATGCTTAGCCTTAGAAACAAACTTTCTCTATATTGTCTTAGCTTAACTCTATTCTAGGACACTTATTGTGTAACCTTGGTCTCTATGGATTCGATCACTTGCTATATTGTTGTGAATTGTTGTGTACTTGCAGTGTGATTAATGAGTTACAACCATGAGCTGTCAGGCATCTCTTTTAGAGTTAACTAAGTTGACCAAGATATGCAAACTCCTACTAGACACAATTGGTAAATGGTTGAAAGCATCCTAAGGAATACCATGAAAGGTATTATGATGGGTCTTAATTCTATGAATAACGTTATTGGATACAATGATATAGATTGGATATGTGATAAAGTCGATAGAGAATTCACAACAAGCTATTGCAACTTTGTTGGAGGAAAACTAGTCACTTGAAAGTGTTAGATGGAGAAGGTTGTTTCTAGATTGAATATTGAGGCTAGGTATATGGTAATGACAAATGTAAATGGAGAACTAGTGTGATTGAGGAGCTTTGTAGTAGAGTCATCTACACAGATTGTGTTGCACTATCTTACTATACTAAAAGTTTAATATGATGAAAGGAGAAGCATGCCACGTGATTTAAAAAATCGACCAATAAAGAGACAGTTCCCTGCTACGTCGGTTTTGTGCTTTTCTTCTTAATACAATTCAAATAAAAGCTGGGTTTTCCCCATAGTCACGATATATGATTTGTCTTGGGCTCATATACGGCCTACTTCTAGACAACTTCTGTAACCTAACAGCCCAATATTGTTGAACGACTATCTCCAGCCTCATCTTCTTCTTCGTTTCCCCTTCTCGCGACCTCCGTTACAAAAAGTCTCTGCTATCAATCAAACCTCCTTTTTACTCTCATATTAATGTATTCGTTTCACCTCCCTCGCCATATATTTCTTTATAAATCTCTTTGTCTTAGCTTGGTTCCAATCAAAACTGATAATATCACGATGCAACTGAATGGAAAAGTCCCAGTCTCCACTGAACCCATAGCGATGAAATCAAACGGCATGTCCCATGTCTCGTAAATGGCAAGATATGTTCTTCGACGGGAGCTGCTTTTTGGCTTAGAAACAACGAGTGAGTATCATATTATAATTTTCATAATTAAAGGCTATTGATTTCGGGTTATCTTTGTTCCTCAAGGCTGCTATGTTCCTTACATAATCAGATTTGTTTTGATTTACTCTGTTTTCAGCAAATGTATATTGTTGTGTAAATGAGAAAACTTCACAGATGTGGTTGACAGTGTATACTACATTGCGCCTAAAGTTTAGACAATGGATTATGACCCCAGAAGCAGATATTAAGAGTGAAGGGTGATGAATGATTTTATGTGCTACTCGCAGGCTCAGCTCTGTTTTGATAGGTAATATTGTTACTCCAATCATAGACTTACATATCTTTTCTGAGGTGTTCTCATGTGTGTTATTAGTATAAACAGATACGTATGACGACATCTTGAGTGCGTTCTGGAGGGTGAGCTTGATTTGTCATCAGAATTGGCCAAAAGTCTCTGAAAGATTTACTGCTCAACAAGTCTTTGCTTCACATCCATAGTTTAAGCAAATATGGAAACCTAATCATGGTTTATATTTCTTTTCAGGCCATCGATAGATAAGGGATGAAGTAAATGCACCAAATACACATCAGAATGGAGTCACTTGAAGAAGTTTCAGCAACTGACAATCTCGATAAAATGGCTTCAAGGGTACAAGTTGTTTTGATTTTATGATGGTTTTGATGAGAAAACCTTGGCTGTGTTTCAGTTTCAGTTAATTACAGAACAAATTCTTGAGGAAGAATTCACATGCTTAGAGAAACCTTCAAGATTGTATACAATGAGAAGAGAAGGGGAGTTACTTATGTCGAAGCTGCGAGAGAGGATCTCCAAACAGCAGCAACTGCGGCCGGATTCTACCGTTAGATTCTCCTCCTGGTCATGTCACTCAGTTCCTACCTTAATGGCGACGAAGCCGCCAAATAATAAACGCGGTTGTCCGAGAAAGTTTTTAATGCCAGAGCAACCTCTGCAGCTAAGAAAATGGCTTCTTTTGCGAGTAGTTCGGCAGCTAAAGAGAAAAAGAAAAACACAAAAGACATCATTTTTATGTACTGTAAAATATGCTTTTAGGCACTGGAAATAGTTTATTGTTGAGCATTTGTACGGTAAGTTTTTGTAACACTAACAATTCTGAAAATAAAATCAAGACACCAATAAGTATGGTAATTCATATTACCCGAGGACAAATATAATATGTGAAAGTTCTGAAAGTAGTTTATTGTTGAAGAAAAGAACCTGTCGAGAAAGTCAAAGCATAACCTCTCAAACAAATCATGCGAGAGGTTTTACCTGAAGTCCAAGACACTGAGATATCAAGTTCCACTTGAAGGTAAAACATCTTTCGGGTATACTTGCCACCATCAAGAATTGCAACTTTGGAATTATAAGTTATTTTCCGGTGAAAACCATCATCAAGATAGATGTTATTGACCGGTGAAAAAAAACTTCCGGCTACTTCCCGCCATTAAGAATTGCAGCTTTGGAACTATAAGTTGCTTTAAAGAAAAAATTGCACTAATATGTATAATTAAATTTCACAAATTATTAGCAATATATAATTAACTACTATGTGTTTTCTTGCACCATGTGCATGATAATTTATTTAATTTAAGTTATATTTTAAAAGTGAAATTTGGTTAATATCTTAAATTTTGTTATTTATATCAATATTTAATATAAATTTTCATATAATTAAGTATAAAATTAATAGACATACACCATTAAATTTAGTTAAATTATATATATGTATATATTTAAAAGTATAATCTCATATACGTTCTCATTTATTTATTTTTGGTTAAGATATATCAAATCAATTTGTATAAAATTATATAAATAATATAAAATTGTAAAATTATCAGAAGTTAAAAGATAGAACTAAATAGAATTTCTAAAATTCGTAGATATAAAATAAATAAATGATATTAAAAATAATATATTATTTTTTTAAAAAATGTATTAAATTTCAAAATTTTTTTTAGTAATAAATTTTGTAGAATTATATAAATAGATAAAAATAATATTTCTAAATTTCTAAATATTATCATACTATTTAATTTTGTATTTAACTATATTTATTTTAATGATGATCATATCACTTATTACCATATTTAAAAAATATTTAATGATAATATATAAGTTATTACCATATTTTAGAAAGTTTACCAAAAGTAAAACTAAACATCAAATGTAATTTTCCATGTCACATTTTGTCTTAAGTCATGTTATCTTTTTGGTATGTCATGTCATTTTTTAGTGAAATTGAATGTGGTGATGACACATGTCAAAATCACTTCACAAATAATGTCTAGGGAACTTTAGCAAATCTTATTTTTAAAAAATAATAATCTACACTTATATTTAAACAATGGTATTATGAATCTATATAATAAAAGTGAATTTATCAAGCTACTGAATTTATAAAGACAATATATTTTTAACGTGTAAGTATTGACTCATAATTCTATTTTTCATAAAAAATTAAAAACTATCAATAACAAATATTAGATTATAATTATCATTTGGGGCATAAAACAGATTACATGAATAAGGTAGAAGGTAGTTGTAAATATAGAAAATGATATATATAGATTATGATTAAGGCAATGACATTAGTTGTAAGTATTTAGATAGTCTAAGGCAATTTTGAAATTGTACTTCAACTTTATTAATATAGATGAGCGATATTATAAAAATAATTATATTGTAAAAACTTATTCAAAACTAATAATATTTTTTCTCATATTGTATATCAAAAATTGTACATGCAGAAGCTTTTACTTAGATGATGTCTTTTAAATAAAAACTTAAATCTTTCTATTTTGGTAAACTAATAAAATATTATTTTATAATAAAACATATGTAGAAATAAAGTTACATACAACATTAAAACAACATAAGTCAGAGATACTCTAATTTTTATACTATAATCCACAATTTTAATAGTTTAAAAGCACACAGATATTCTATAATAATTGCCTCTAATTAAGTACTGCACTATGACAATAAAGAAGCAATAGACATTGCCTCTAATTAAGTGTTTCATTAAATGACAAGATATAGAAGTGGATTGTCACAGACGGAATATGAGAGTAGAACCGTATAAAAATAAGAACTACATGAAAATTTCCTTTTTTTTTTCCACGCTCCAACCTGTATATGTTTATTTGTCAAATACAAGAAAAATAAAATCCATCATATACTCAATCTTACTATTTTCTACAGGATTTCATTCTGATTAGTATTAAGTACTTGGGTTCCAACCATTGTCCCTATTAGTCTATTACTTTCTTATCCAAGATATGTCTTTGTGCAAGTTGCCTTGTCAACTTTGTTAGGCAAAAAAAAAAGACAATGTTTGGTGGAGAGAAGGCATATCAGACTCTTATGATATTGATGTCCACGAGTAAACTTAAAAATGCCTCGTTCTATTGTTTGGGCTTATTGTTTATACAACTCTTACATCAATTTTTTTTATATGTTATCACAAAATAAAACATCTACAAAACTCTAATTAATTTAGAGACCAAATCTCAAATCAGTCCCCTAAATGCTTCATCTTTCTATAGTTTTGTTTGTTTATCACTATAACTGTTAGAGAAGGATTACATCCCTCAACAGGTCCCGCCGAATAAACAAGCTCAGCTCGAAAGCTCGGCCCAACAGCTCAGCCCGAGAGCTCGACGACCAGAGTTCAACAGGAAGACTTGGCCCAAGCGCTCGATTCAGTAAGCTCGACCCATTTTATTAGGTCAAACCGACATAAGGACTGGAGGAGATGGAAAACGAGTATAAAAGAGTGATATGAGAGACCAAGAGGGGCATTAAGACATCACCACATATAGTGGCGACTAGAACTAGAGTTTCCTCTACTTAGTTTTGATCTCTATGACTTGTCTATTTCCATCTCACTCTCGCCGAATGCCGTCTTCTTTTCTCTTTTTCTTTCTTACACAACTGTAACTTCTGTCTTGATTGATCAATAAAAGTGCATTTGAAATAACTCATAATCGAGTTTATTTGTCTCTTAAGAACTGACCAAACTCATATTCAAAAATAGTCTAATGATCCTGCTGCTTCTCCATCTTCCTTAAGGATGGTAAGTTGATACCAAGTGATGAAGTTGTTACGTTTTTGTTGTTGTAAAATTATCAGAGAGTTGTTACTTGCTACTAATTAACAAAAATAAAAAAGTCAGTAGAACTAGCATGCGAACATATCGTATTGGGCTTATTAAAAGGATGTTAATAAAGGCTCACATGTTATTCGCAGTATATACACAAAGCCCAAATACCAATACTTTGAATCTTCCTCATGTTACAGAGATTTCCAGAAAAGACCAAAGCAGTCTACAAAGTAAAACTGTAAAACATTAAACTAAAGGTCATAAAATAACATCACATTCTGTTTGCTTTCTCTAAAATCAGATTTCTAATTCTGGGTCGGTCCGCTTGATGATTCCGACTTTGATTGAAGAGAACGAGCTAGTCGGAAATAGAGTGGTCGTGCCAGCAGAGGAGCATAGAAACACAGCGTCGGAGGATGTAGAGGCGAGTTCGTTGTTGCTTAGCCATGAGCAAGCACCGGTCTCGGAAGCTGGTTTTCCGGTTTGGTCTCGAAGAAGAATTGGACATATACAGACAAATTTCCAGATAACAAAATATATAAACTTTTGTTTTAGTGGATGTGAAAAAGCAAGAATTGGGATTGCAAATGAAAATGGAAATGGTCGAGTATAAATAGGGAATAGTAAAGTGTGTGTGAAGTCGAACGCGTCTGCTACGTGGTCCCACCCACGCTTTTGTTTTCTAGATTCTTTCTCCTCTTTCCTCGTATCTTCTTTATCATTATCCACGTTTTTTTTATTAAAGCTCATGACGTTATATAACTTCTTTTTTTTTTCACACCGGAACTTGTATATTGAAACATAACTGTGAAACTGATAGAAGGTCAAATATTGGATTAAGCTTGAAAAAAAAACTTGAAAAATAAATTAAAACCTAATACCTACCGAGAAATAATTGATCTTTATATGGAAAATTGATCTTTATATGGAAAAATGATCTTTATATGGAAAATAGATCTTTATATGGAAAATTGATTTTTATATGGAAAAATGATCTTTATATGGAAAATTGATCTTTATATGGAAAATGAGAATATTTTAAATTTGTTAACTAATAGGATTAGAAATAATTGATCTTTATATAAGAAGATGTCAAGGTGTGGCATAACTTCTGGTTTAGATTGTAAGCTTAAGGTTTTTGAGTTATTTTTTTTTAAATAATAAGAGCGACATTCTTATTCATGCTTGAATACTTTGATTACTAAACTATATTTGGTATCAGAGCTAGATACGATCTAGAAACCATGGCGATGAAGGCTACGGATGAGGAAGCCGTACGAGTCACATCGGCTGAACGAGTAGAGCAGAGGTTTGGATCCTTTGAAGAGTGTATGGGATGCATCGATGATAAAATCAGTGGAAATAAGGTGATTGTGAGTGATGAACCAATCTTAAATCAGACCCAGCCGGTCACGGCAGAGGAAGATAAGAACGAGATCCCACTGATTGAATCGGATATGAAACTAGAGGTAATGGCCAATGACGGAGAAGAAGTACCTCTTGCATCCATGGACGACAGTTCCGAGAAAGCCGAACCCGATGGGGGAAATAGACAATATAAGTAAGAAGAAGAAGCGGTGGAAGAAACGTTTCGTGAAGGTTCCAAATCATTTGAAGATAACCCAAACTAGACATGTGGTGAAAATCAATGTTGACGGATATCTAAAGAAGAGTGAATGGATTTTGAATGTTAGTCTGTTGATGATTGTGCCGGAGAAGAAATATCTGACAACACAAAGGCTGGTATCTGAAACGGTAGTCGATTTGGTGCTAGAGGAGAAGAAGATAGAAGAGGATCTGGTTGCATCCACGGAGAAGCTGTCTCAGAGGCGAAGAAAGAGTGCAAAGAAGAAGCAGACAAGATGGAAAACACTGGAGATTCGAAAACGTTCAGGGAAAATATTGAAATCTGCTGGAAAAATGAGGATTGTTCTTGGTCATATGAAGGTCAGGAATTGGGTTTGTGTTATACCCCGAGACGAGGCACAAGATCAGTTGGATCTTAAACATGGAGATGACAACATGGAGGTTTACGCCTACCAAGTGTGTGGGAAAATATATCTAACATGAAAGAAAGGTAAGGAGAGGTCAATGGCCAAGTCTAAATGGAGGAAGGTTACAAAGATTGAGAATCTAAATATGAATGCAGTGCAAGATCGTGGATGGTGTGACCAAACGTTTTAAATCTTACGTGTGTTAAATCAAAGACTTGGGTTGATATTCAAATGGAAAAGAGGGAAGTATAAACAAAGGCACGCCATCATATTGAATGAAACCAGAGAAAGGGTCTCAGAACTCATGTTCGACAAAATACATCAGAAGGGAAAAACAAAGCTGATGCATAAGATGATGGGGGTCAGAAATGAGCTTGCAAGACTTATATGTAAGAACAAGCAGTTTTGGAAAAGGCTTAACAAATGGAAAAAGGAGCAGATTAAAAAAAGGGAAAATAAACAAAAGAAGATCAACATTTGTAAAGCTCTCATGTAAACATATTACTCTTAGTTGGAACTCTCAGCTTGAGCATGTGCTGTTTAGGCAGATCTTTATAGTTATAAGGAGAAACGTGGCAGGAAGAATGACTTCGTGTGGTAGATTGCCGCAGTTAAAGAGTCTAGTGACGTCGGAATGGAGTAAGAAAAACATTGAGTATGCTCTTGGACTGATGAATGCAAAACCTACAGTGGGAGACATTACAGTTAAAGAGAATCTTATCACATGGAATCGACTTAAGCTCAAGCACGAGCCCCACAAGCAAAAGGAAAAATTTAGAGATAAGTTTACAGGTTACCACTTTGTATTCATTACCACTCTGAAACTTGAACGTGAATTGTTAGGGACATTCAAATATTGGCGTAAGAGAAACCGTAGCTATGAGTTAGTTCTTCTGAGGTGTGACATAATTTTACAGCTAAATGGTTTATTGATACCCACATGGAAGTTTTTGGATGCCAAGATGGAGAAGAGAGACAAAACAAGATCTAATAAGTATGTGGTTTGGGGACAGATTATCATGCTTCTGATAATGGTCTGGAAAGTCAGGGTCAAATGGAAGAATCTAAGTGTCATGCATAAGGGTCAAAATAAGCACAAGGGAAACATCCAAGGAGGGGTGATAGGTATATTGATAGAGATGAAGTTTATGTCAAAGACTTCAGGGAAGAGCAGAAAGTCTGAGAACTTGTGTACTCTTGTGTTGCAACGTGTGGAAGACCAGAACCTGGATTCTGTTTTAAGCATAAGAATAGTCAAACAAGATGGGTTAAAGATAAGGGGCAGAGAAGGCATAAATAAGAACGTGAATCTCACTCAACTGCTACATACAAAATGGTTTCCAAAGTTGGTTTTTCCCTCAACTTTAGCTGCAAAAGGTGAGGAGAAGACTACCTACTGCAACAACTTGGCTTGCAGAGCCATATTGAGACAGGAGTTTTGCAGAAGGTGTTCTTGTTGCATTTGTCGGAAGTATGATGAAAACAAAGGTCATAATCTTTGGTTGACATGTAGCTCAGATCCTCCATTTGAAGGTGATTCTTGCGGATTTTCATGTCATCCTGAATGACTAAAAAATCTGGATGTGCAAAGCAAAGTGAGGAGTGTTGCTTTTTGCAGTAAACTGAACATCTTGCTTGAATGTTGGAAGAACAACTGACGATTGCTAAAGAAGCCAAAAGGGTAGACATACTTTGCTATCGTCTTTTATTAGTCCAGAAACTTATCAAAGAATCGACTAAACACCAAAATCTATGTGAGGTTTGTAGGAGGTGGATAGCTCCCTTATAAGGTCCGTTGAATAATAGGCTCGGCCCGTTAGAGACCAACCCAGTGAATTGACATCTTTGCTAATTGGGGATCAGATTAGCGTTAACTCGGGTAATCTCCGCGATTAATCGATTTAACAACTCTTTACTGAAGGCTCCGTCTTAGTGGGCAGACCAAGGCCCATCAAGCGAAAAGCCTTTCAGATATGCGATGATCTCGCTAGGGCGAACATAGCATTAGTATAAAAGGATGAGAGAAGGCAACAGGAAGAGGATCCCAAATTGAACTCACAGACAAGGCGGCTAGAATTATGGTTTGCACTCTGTACTTTTTGTCCGACTTGTGTCTTACGACTGAGCTCACCGAGCCACGCCGAACCTCATCTCTCTTTTCCTTATTTCTAATCTGAACTCTCTTATCAATAAAGTTACTCTTTCACTACTTATAGTATAACCCGCCTTTGTCATAACCCACTGATGAGTCCCGTCACCTTCTCACTGATAAAAGACCGACTCGGTTCAAATAGTTGGCGCCCACCGTGGGGCTAGACAAAGTAGCGTCAACAAAGCTATGAGTCCAAGTAACGACTCGACTTCTGGCGAGGAAGCTGACGCGGTAGCACCTACTCCGGCTACCGCCGCACCACTCGCCCCAGCCCTCATCGATACCATCATGGAGCGCTTTGCTCGGCAAGACGAAGCTCAGAAGGCGACGACCGAGCAACTTAATGCCATAGCAGCCATCCTCGCGCCTCTCGCCGCAACAGATGCCACAACCAATACCGTCCGCCGACAACTGGTGTACAGCACCAACGAGACAGTCAACCCTCTTGGTCAGGTCACTGGGCCGCAAGTCTGAATGACCGATTCACAGACTCGTGTCACAGGAGAGCAAACCAACGCCTGCGACAAACCAGATATGCAGACTATCCAGAAGATAGCCACTCTCAAACAAGCACTCCTAGACATCAACGCAAAAATTCACGGTGTCACAACCTCTGCCCCGCTCATCGAGAGTGTCCTCGCATAAACCATCCGAACACCGTTCACTAAGAAGATCTCCGACGTACGGTTCCGACCGATGGAGAAGCTTCGCTTGCCAACATATGACGGTCTCTCGGATCCGACCGCTCATATTACCTCTTTCAACGTCGCGATGCGACGCCCGAACTTTACGCCAGAGGAGCGAAACGCAGGTTTCTGCCAACTTTTCGTCGAAAGTCTCAAAGGTGTGGCACTCAACTGGTTCACCAGCTTGCCAGAAAACTCGATCGACATCTTCCACGACCTGTCGTCTACCTTCCTTAAAAATTATATCATGTTCTCCCGGGAAGAAGCCACAGTGTCCGACCACTTGCATCTGTCTCAGTCACCGGGACAGAGCCTCCGTAGCTTCATGGAGAAGTTTAAGAAATCATGGCAAAAGTGAAAGTCTGTGAATGCCCTCATGAACACCCTTTATGTGCGTTCCAAGTTTCGTGATGATTTATACAAGAGCCCAACAAAATCCTTGGCCGATGCCATTGCCCGGTCCCATAACTTCATCCGCATGGAGGAAGATACTAAGGCGATAATAAGCAAGCAGAACGCGACAAAGCAAGGAGGGACCTCAACGACTAAAGCGTCTGACAAGTGGACAGAACCTCGGCAACACGCCCCGGCGGAGAAAACCAACCAGAACCAAAAGAAGAGCTACATTTACCTAGTAAACGAATCTGACAGCTCGTTGGTCGAAGTTCGAGGAAAAGGGTGGAACCACTACCCAAAATTATCTTCCCCTGAAGGGAATAAACCCAGGGCTTCCACAGAACCGTTGAGTTCAGCCCCTGCAGAAACTGATAAGTGATGTTCCTACCACCAATAAAAAAAAGAAAACACGAAGGAATGCAAAGTCCTATACGAGCAGTTCCTCTCGTCTCTCGCCAACGGCAAACTAGACCTCAAACAGTCAGAGCAGAAGCCAATCCGAAGCAGATCTCGGCATGGACGACCTCCGATATGAAAGGAATTGACCCCAAGATCACGTCACATGAGCTGAACGTCGACCCAACCTTCAAGCCTATCCGACATAAGCGGCGTAAGCTCGGACCAGAGCGATCTAAAGCGGTCAATGAAGAGGTCGAGAGGTTGCTAGCAGCAGGATCCATCTCGGAAGTACGATATCCCGAGTGGCTCGCGAACCCAGTGGTCGTAAAGAAAAAGAACGGGAAATGGTGCGTATGCATCGATTTGACAGACCTGAATAGAGCCTGCCCGAAGGACAGCTTCCCGTTACCAAACATCGATCGACTCGTGGAGTCAACAGCCGGAAACGAACTCTTATATTTCATGGATGCCTTTTCAGGATATAACCAGATATCAATGCACCCGGACGACCGAGAGAAGACTGCGTTCATATCCGATAGGGGCACCTTCGCTTATAACGTGATGTCGTTCGGCCTCAAGAATGCCGGAGCAACCTACCAGCGTCTCGTCAACCGTATGTTCACGAACAAGTTAGGCGAGACGATGGAAGTGTACATCGACGACATGATGGTCAAGTCACGGCAAGCTAAAGATCACCCGGACCATCTGCAGGCTTGTTTCAAGACATTGAACGAGTACGGCATGAAACTCAATCCCGCGAAGTGCATGTTCAGGGTCCATTCCGGTGAGTTCCTAGGGTACATCGTGACACACACAGGGATCGAAGCCAATCCGAAGCAGATATCGGCAATCCTCGATCTCCCGAGTCTTAGAAATAGTCGCGAAGTCCAATGTTTGAGAGGACGGATCGCAGCGCTTAACCGCTTCATCTCTCGCTCAACTGATAAGTGTCCGCCCTTCTACGAGCTCCTGCGTGGGAATAAACGGTTCATCTGGGACGACAAGTGTGAAGAAGCCTTCACTCAACTCAAGGCCTACTTCACCACCCCGCCAGTGTTAGCCAAGCCCGAAGCGGGAGATACTCTTTACTTGTATATTGCAGTCTCTACAACCGCGATCAGCAGCGTCCTCATCAAAGAAGACCGAGGTGAGCAGAAACCCATATTCTATACCAGCAAACGCATGACCGATCCCGAAACGTGGTACCCTACCCTGGAGAAAATGGCTCTGGCTGTTGTTACCTCGGCAAGGAAGCTCCGCCCTTACTTCCAATCTCACACGATCAAGATACTAACGAATCAGCCGCTCATGACAGTAATGCAGAACACAAATCAATCCAAGCGAGTGTCTAAGTGAGCAATTGAACTAAGCGAGCACGACTTAGTGTTCCGAAACCGCACAGCAGCCAAATCACAAGTGCTGGCTGACTTCATGGTTGAACTTTCACCCGAGCTCGAGCAAGACCTCATACTCCCGAGTCAGAACTGGATCCTTCACGTAGACGGGTCTTCAACAAACAAGGGATCAGGAGCCAGGGTCCAGCTACAATCTCCGACCGGAGAACTGATACGACAATCATTTCGACTAGGGTTCGCCGCCTCAAATAATGAAGCGGAATACGAGTCGTTCATCGCTGGACTACGCCTCGCAAAAGCAGTTCACGCGAAGCAAATTAGTGCTTACTGCGATTCCCAGTTGGTTACAAGTCAATTCAGCGGCGACTACGACACTCGAAACGAGCGAATGGACGCATACCTGAAGATCGTACAAGATCTCGCTAAAGAATTCGATTTTTTCGAACTCACCAAAGTCCCGCGTGGAGAGAACATATGCGCCGACGCCCTTGCAGCGCTAGGAAGCAGACTTCGCGATCAGGTACAAAGGACGATTCCAATCCATAAAATTGACAAACCAAGTATCGACACCGCGGATGAAGAGGTATCCACCAAGATCACTCCCGTCCTTGCGATCCAACCGACCGGTGAGGTC
The DNA here is from genome assembly GCA_905132765.1 of Moricandia arvensis. Classification (NCBI taxonomy): domain Eukaryota; kingdom Viridiplantae; phylum Streptophyta; class Magnoliopsida; order Brassicales; family Brassicaceae; genus Moricandia; species Moricandia arvensis. Next base: position 69,275 of record CAJHQP010002015.1, on the reverse strand, counting down.
GTACCAGATTGGCGAACCGAGCTTATTGACTTCCTTGCTAACGGAAAGCTGCCCGCAGAAAAATGGCGCGCTAGGCGATTAAAAGCACGTAGCACGAACTATGTTGTTGTCGACGGCCTACTCCACCGATGGACCGCGAACAAGGTCCTTCTCCGATGTCTCCACGGGGAAGAAACATACCTCGTAATGGCCGAAATGCATGAAGGAGCGGGAGGTAACCACTCCGGCGGACGAACTCTCGCCTTTAAAGCCAAAAGCTTAGGATTTTATTCGCCGACAATGATCTCCTACTGCAAATCCTACGCAAGACACTGCGATAAATGTCAACGGCACGCGTCGACTATCCATTGTCCGACCGAAATGCTCCGTACGATGACGGCTCCATATCCCTTTATGCGTTGGGCAATGGACATCATCGGCCCAATGCCCCCATCTCGGCAAAGGCGTTACATCCTCGTCCTCACCGACTACTTTACAAAGTGGATCGAAGCCGAATCCTATGCCAATATCACAGAAAGAGAAGTCCAGAAGTTTGTGTGGAAGAATATCATCTGCCTTCACGGCCTTCCATATGAAATCATGACGGACAATGGCTCACAGTTCATCTCACATCAATTCCGCGAATTCTGTGCCAAGTGGAAAATCCGCCTGAACATGTCAAGTCCGAGGTACCCGCAGAGTAACAGACAAGCCGAGTCTTCGAATAAAACCATCATCGACGGTATCAAAAAGAGACTCGACTTAAAGAAAGGTTGTTGGGCAGATGAGTTAGATGGAGTCATGTGGTCGCACAGAACGACACCGAGAGGAGCCACCAAGACAACACCATTCTCTCTCGCCTACGGAGTCGAAGCAATGGCACCAGCCGAAGTGAACGTCTCCAGCCTACGCAGATCCAGGATGCCAGAACATGTCGAGCTTAACAGCGATATGCTCCTTGACGCATTAGACGCTATCAAGGAACGGCGAGATCAGGCCCTCTTACGCATCCAAAACTATCAACATCAAATCGAAAGTTACTATAACAAGAAGATACGGTCCCGACCACTCGAGTTGGGAGACTTTGTCCTGCAAAAGGTTTTCGAGAAGAGCCGAACGACGGTAAGCTCGGCGCCAATTGGGAGGGACCCTATAGAATCGTTAAGGTTGTAAAACCAGGCGTCTTTCACCTTGAAACATCAGCCGGCGAGCAAGTTCAATGAGCTTGGAATTCGATGCATCTGAAACGCTACTACGCCGAGTAACGAACTCCCTCCTTTCTTTCACCAAAAAAAAAGAGTTAATGACTCTTCAGTCACGTTAACCCGTAAACAGAGTGAATGCACGGTACAACCACTTTCACTCGCCGAGTAGATGAGCCTCTTAAGCCACTTCTGTTCGGCAAAAAGAACTACGAATGGCTTGATCCTCCTTGTGGGATACGTAGGCAGCTCTTTACGAGTTCAGCCATAACTCAAACCAAACCCATTCTTGAGCAATGCTGACGCCTCAATCTCGATCACGAGAACATATCAAGGGCTATGTACCGGCATTTGCGCAACCTCGCCAAACGTGTCCTGATCACACACATGTCTAACGAGCTTTGCGGGTTTGCAAAGAGACGATAATTGACGGTTTCGCGATAACTTCTGGAGTAGGGACCGGCCAACCCAAAATTCCACTTTGCTACTTTGTGACTACCCGAGAATCCTTATCGACCTTAAATCCATAGTTTCAATTTTACTCGCACTAGGTCCGATCCAGGATCGACTGAGCGTCAATATGAACCTTCAAGTCCCTAGCTCGGAACACAGTCGATTGTGCCAAACCAGCGACCTAATAAAGTTTCAATTTTACTTGCACTTGGTCCGATCCAGGATCGACTGAGCGTAAATATGAACCTTCAAATCCCGAGCTCGGAACACGACTCAGTCGATTGTGCCGAACCAGCGACCTAATAAATTTTCAATCTTACTCGCACTAAGTCCGATCCGGAATCGACTGAGCCTAGAAACGAACCTTCAAGTCCCGAGCTCGGAACACGATTCAGTCAGTCGTGCCAAACCAGCGACCCATTGAAGTTTAGCCAAACCGGATTACTTCGGGTCAATTCTCAATGTCCCGATTAATCGCTAAGGCAGATAAAAACACATCTCGAGGAAACCTATCGATTCAGAAACAATTTGAGATAGTCCTTAAAACAAAGCCTTTTATATAAAAATAGCCCAAAGCAGATCCAAAAGCAAGTTTACAACAACAGGTCCACCAACGAAGTGGATATAAAATACAAGAACAGGAAGTGCGACAAGATTAATCTATGGACTCCGACAGATCCTAACCAACAAGCCAAGCCTCTTCCTCATGAATCTGAAGAACAAGTCGAAGAAGCCTGCAGCTCAGCATTCCGTTGCCCGTCGCCCTCCCCTCTTTCTTCAGAAGCGACCTCCTCATTCTGGTTCAAGCGGCGCCCCGAGGCAGATTCAGGATCGAGCATTCCTAGGTTCGATCCGTTAGGGTCAAAGTCTGGAGGAGGCTTATCATACCCAACCTCAAAGAAGGTGAGGAGCTCCTCGTTGACATATTCCGACTCAAGCTTCATCGGAGAGAGCAAGTAGTCGCCCTCTTCTGGCGACCCGGGATCAAGTTTCTCCGCCCTGCCTTCCTCAGCCTCTCCTCCCCTCCGAAAAAGTCAATCTGTTCCTGCGGAATTGCATATCCTTCTTCCTTGAGCATTTCCAAACATTTGTGAGTTCTGAAAGCTTGGCTCCAGAGGCATCGCGCATCGTCAAATCTATCCAGCTTCTCTTCTCGCTCTCGAAGTCGCTTGAAGTGGATTTTTGCCTTGGCGGCCATCGCAGCACGGACCTTTGCCCGCTCCCGACTGACCTCGCTGATGCGTGACCTTCGCAGGGAAGAAGCCTCCCTCTCGAACTCTTCGGCGATCACAGCCTTCTCTTTCTCGAGCTGGAGCTTTTCCAGTCGCAGTTCCTCCGCAGCGACCCTCGCAGCCTCCAAGTCCTTATAAACTTCCTCGAGTTTTTTTACCTGAGCTTCCGCTTGACTGACAGGTTCTTCTTTAGCCATCTTAGCCTCTTTGAGCAAAGCGTCAAGCGCCGAGACTTTCTTCCGCGCTTTTCTGGTTTTCTCCTGGGCCTTTCCCAAGCAAGCGTAAGTCGTCTTGAGCTCGGCATCATACCTCCCGACCTACGAGCATAAGGAACAGTTAGCCGAGGTACGAGAAAATGAAGAAATAGAAATCAAAAGAAGACATCAAAAACTTACCTCACGACGAAGACGAGCGACCTCGAGACAAGCATTTGGGAACACTAACTGATTGGATGACTGGAGTACTCTCGGCTCCAGGTTTTCAGGCTGACTTTCCTTCAGGCCCATCCCATCAGCAGCTCGTGCCTCACCCTCTGAGCCAGCTTTCCTCTTCCTCTTCTTCTTCTTTTGAGAATTTCCCGGAGGAATTCCAGCGTTTTCGACATGAGGGTCATTGCTCGGCGGAGTAAGAGGGCTAGAGGTCAAGTTTGGGGCACCCTCAGTCTCATCCCCGAGGCGAGGAACGTCGATCGCTGCAGAATCTCCCACCAACTTCTCACCTCTCTTCTTTTTGATCTTCCTCCTCAAGGAATCTTCAGCGGGCAGCTCATCTTTGGACGCGTCGCGATCATCAGACCGAGATCTCTTCCGGCTACTGCAAGCGGAGGCCGCTTCCTCAGCAGCAACATTTTCGAAAGGAAGATGAACGCTGCGATCAGACATCCCATCACGGCCAAAGCCGTCAACCACCTTCATTAGGCCGACCGCGTGAGAAGATCCAGCTTTTAAGCCTTGAGTGAAACGGTCAGGTCGGGCAAATATTTCATCTTGAGAGCTCTGGTGATCTCCCTCTGCTCTTCCTTCGAGAATAACCTTGATCTCTTCTTACTCGGGCGGTTCAGACACGGAGGCCTTGAAACCCAGTCGCCTGCCCACATCAAGACTTGAGAAATAACGCAAAGATAAAAGAGAACCGAATGTGATATTCCTTACCTTGGTCAATACGATCTAACGCCCGACGTATCTTATCCTCGCTAATATCTGGCCACATGCGATGACCTAGCTCGACCAAAGCTCGAGCGTTGGGAAAAATGTTCCTGAAACAATACCCTCGGACAAGTAGAAGTTTGGATGTTTGACTGCACAAAACGAAGGAAACGGTTAGATTAAACGCAAGGAATAAGGGTCAAGACGAGTTAGCTACCGACGACACTGTTCCAATAAGTTCTAGACTCATCCCTAGGTGGATCGACAAAAGAAAATCTGTCGGATTTGACGAAGAAGTAGAAACGCTGCCACTCCGGAGTCTTTATCGGATGACCAGTAATGATGTTGTTGTTCTGCCTTATTCTCACCGAAAAAGGCCATGATACATGCGAGATAGAGTTGTCAGCTGCTTGAACGCGTAGACGCACAAGGATATCCCTATCTTAGTGGCCATCACCATCAGCGCAACCATAATGCGATACGCCCCGTTCACCATCTGACATAAGGCGAGATCGCGACGCGAGACATATGAAGTCACTAGACGAGGTATCGGAAACCACAGCTTGGTGTCGGCCTCGAAGTAAGACTCATAGACGCACTGATACCCGGCTGGAGGTGACCAAGGGCGTTGATCCTCAGTCGGGATAAGGTAGGTCACGCCAACGGCATTGCAAGCAACGAACAAGCTTTCTACCGACTTGACAGTTGATTGTGTTTTCCACGTATTGGTCCATGACTGCCCTCCACATCAGCAAGACGAAGCGACCTCGGGGAAATCGCGGACCCTCGCTCAAATACTCCCATGCCGGCATAGAAAGTTGGAACCAACGGGAGATCATCTTCTTCCACCGACTTGGCAGTAACCCGTTCGGATCGAGCAGAGCGAGGTCGGGCAGGACTCCCCCGCCTGCGTCCAGAGGGCAGCAATCGAGGCTGCCTCACTCGGGGATCATTCAACATCTCCGCAGCGGCATTCTCGTCATCGCCACCCCTGATCTCCCTCTCTGTGTCAACAACAAGGAGCCTCTCCGACAAGCTGAGATTCGCGACGTCCGCCAGCGAGTCATGGTGCACAATGTCAAAATCTTCCAGGATTTCGTTCGTCGTCGGATCCCTAGCGGGATTTGACGTCGCGACATCTTTCCCTTTTTCCTCGCGAGTTAGCTTGTGCCTCGGACACATACTACTGGGTCGACACTATATAATCTAATATCTAGAGAGAAAGCAGAGAGAAGAGATAGAGAGAGAGGATACCTGTAGTAGCGGAGAAGTGAGGAGAATGAAGAGAGCATAAGTATTTAAAGAGAAGTAGAGGCACGACTACTAGAGCTATAATTAGGTCTATTAACGCCTAGTTGGGCCTCAATCCGACTCGCGACCGTTTGCATTCCAGCCTAAATGGGCCTAGATCCTCGAGAACCGCCCATTTACTCGTGACCGTTCACATTCCTACAAACCTCTAGAATGACGAGCTGATGATACAACAAGCACGCCGGAGCCAAAATGACGAACTAGCGACATCGAACGAGCTAGGACCAAGACGACGAGTTAACAATCAGTAGAGATGATAAACGAACTGACCGACCCTATCATTAACGGACCAAATTGACAAAATCCGCCCCGACTTAAGTAATAACTCGACAACGGATTTGGGGGACTTACTGTAGGAGGTGGATAGCTCCCTTACAAGGCCCGTTGAATAATAGGCTCGGTCCGTTAGAGACCAGCCCAGTGAATTGACATCTCAGCTAATTGGGGACCAAAGTAGCGTTAACTCGGGTAATCTCCGCGATTAATCGAGTTAACGACTCTTTACTGAAGGCTCCGTCTTAGTGGGCCGACCAAGGCCCATCGAGCGAAAAGCCCTTCAGATATGTGATGAGTTCGCTAGGGCGAACAGAGCATTAATATAAAAGGATGAGAGAAGGCAACAGGAAGAGGATCCGAAATTGAACTCACAGACAAGGCGGCTAGAATTAGGGTTTGCACTTCTGTACTTTCTGTCCGAATTGTTTCTTACGGCTGAGCTCACCGAGCCACGACGAACCTCATCTCTCTTTTCCTTATCTGTAATCCGAACTCTCTTATCGATAAAGTTACTCTTTCACTACTTATAGTATAACCCGCCTTTGTCATAAACCACTGACGAGTCTCATCACCTTCTCACTGATAAAAGACCGAACTCGGTTCAAACAAGGTTGTGGATAAAGCTATGAAGATTCTTGAAGTTAATGTGGGTCCTCTCACTGGTGTCCCTATGGAGATAGGTAGAGGAATTGTAAACAGACTACAATGATCTGATGCGCAGAGATTTTTTCTCTTATGCTCTTGAATCTCTTGAAACACTTGAAACTAAACCTCCTGAAGTTGCTATGTCACCTTCACCACACAGCTCCAAGATGCACCATGATTGTTTGACCAATGAGATATCTGAAGATACAACAACCATAGTACCAACGAAGATCAGATTTGAGGATGTTAATGCAACTTCACTCACAGTGATCCTCGCCTCTAGTGAAGTCACCTCACCAGCAAAAATCGTTCATTACAGTATCTGGCATCGTAATTTCACTAAGAAAGAGTACCAAGAGAAGTCTACTTGCACGCTTGTTTACTCCAAACGCACGATTTGTCGTCTTTGGACTAGCTCCAGCATCTGGAGTATGCTCTCAAGTTGTGTCCTTCAGTAGAACAACGAGACCTGGGGTACTGCATTTTTCATCAAGGTTAGGATTCCTTTGGAGTTTATTAAGAATATTCAGTGCATCAGAACGGGAGCGGAAAAATATTTGGGATTGATCGCGGGTCGAAAATATGTCGGAAGGGTCGAAATTGGGCAAATGAACCGAGAAGCTCAAGGTGGCTCCGTGCATGGGATCAGGAAGTGCTGTCAACCATCTAACCAGCTGAGTGTCAACACAAGGAGGAGGTGTTGCCGTGCATGGAAGCCTGAAATGTAGCTTGACATGTCGTAGCATGAGGTGTCGTCGTGCATGGAACCGAAGAGAGAGAAAGAAGAGAGATAAACTTAGGGTTTCGATAGTTTTCGAGCCTTTTCAAGAGTTTTAGAGAGTTTTCGAGGTCAGTTCTCTACTGATTTTGAGTGAGTGCCTAGGGAAGGTTCTTTTCATCTGAAGCCTTGTCCAGGATCAGTTCAGTTCCACGGGTTCAGTTCAGTCGAAGTTATGGTTCGATACTCCCCCAGAAGTCCCAAAGACTGTCCAGCAGCTAGGGAAGGTTCTGTCCAAGTCAAGATCAGTTCAGTCAAGTCCATTATCAGAGGAGATTCTGTCCAGATCAGTCTAGATCAGGCAAGACATGAAGGTTGGGTTTTGGCCAAGTCCTCTCCGAACAACCAGCTGCTTATCGGCATAGAACATTGTGAGTTGGCTTGCTTGAATTCCACTTGGAATTTAGGGTAGTTTTGTGAGTTGGTTTGTTTGACTTCCATTTGGAATTTAGGATAGTTTTTGGTTATGATTGAGTTCAACTTGGAACTTAGGATAGATCGAGTTGCATATAAAGTAGAATCTCACGTTATTTCATGATAGAGTCCTTAGGGTTATTTTATTGAACCGGACTCAGTTTGGCACGGGCTAAGCTGAGATAAAATGGAATTAAGACTAAGTTAATAACCTGACTAGGACTAGGGCTAGGGTGCATCATGTTTTCTATTCTTGCTTGTTGATATGGTTGAGTGCAGGTTCCTGTAATCTTTAAAGATTGTTTCATAGCAGGAGGCTGAACTATCTGGGTAACGGTTTGCTTAAGTAGATTGCTCGTTAGATTAATTAAATGCTTGCTTGTTTAATTAATCTTGTTGATTGAGGTTAGTCAGATCTTGGTAAGGGAGTGACTAACTGGTTGATTTATTTAGTTGTGATATTGTTGTTTAGTTTATTATATGCTAGTACTAAGGGTCTTAGCCATATAGGTCGGACTACTGGTACTATTGGTTAGTGTTATAGAGTCGATTCTAGTTAGGATCTGGAACTTTAGCCTTTGGTTAGGTTCTTGATTTTTGTTTGTGTTGAGTGTGTGCCAACAGCATGTGCGTAACCCGTCCATGCTAGGCTTGTTTAGGGATTGATTAGTGTTTCCTCAACCTCGTACCCAGCGGGTTCAAGGAAACCCCTTATTCGCTGGATCGGGAAGACTCAGAGAGACGGGGTCATGGCCTAGGGCTGAGTGTTACACGACGGTGTAACGTGGCAGTGACCCGATGGACTGTGGGCTGTCGCGCGGTGACCCGATGGACTGTGGGCCGCGGTCGGTTGAAAGTTCCTTCTTCTGGCCTTTGTGGTAGGGAGATAGGATATTGCCGACTGAGAGGAACACGAAGTCACCAGGGCCCAGGTTAGAGTGTCGTTTTTAGTAAAGGGTTATGGAACCCAAGAGTAAGTGTAGCACCGATATACGGTGTTACGTGTTAGCTCGAGTCGTAGTAAGTTAGATTATTATTATTGTTATTGGTGATTGATTTTCCTTGTAGGTTTCTAACACTGAGATCTAATTTCGGGTTAGGTACCGGATTAGGCTTGGTTTCTCTTTGGTTAGTGTAGACCCAAAGTTGGCTATTATATTGTTTGAGTGATGACTTATGAAGGGTGGTGGATATTGAAAGCTATGCGGTGTCAGTGATTGGCCGATCATGTTCTTGTCTGATTGTTTGTCGACCGATTAATGATACTTGTATAGTCTAAGTGTCTAACACTACATGTGTACTAACCTCAGGCGTATATATAGTTAACTAGGGATTGCTTGTTGACTTGTTTTCATGCAGGTTCCCGTTACTTGAAGTTAGATCAAGGCAGAAGGCCAAATCTAACTTAGTAACGGTTTGATTAGATATGAATTGTGAGTGCTTGTTTAGCTTTAGCTTTGATTGCATGCTAGGGCTAGATTGATTGTTATTTTGGGTTGCCTGGGTTAGTTTATAGGTTGCGGGTAGAGGCCGCCAGCTAACTGAGTAACATTAGGTTACTCACCCAACTCTGTTGTCCTTTTTGCAGGTAGCTTTAGTAAGGATAATTGGATAGCTCAGTGCTGGACGTTAGGACCGCCGGAGTAGATTTTCATGCCTTTTGTAAACGGAATTTTGATTTTTGTTTAGTTGTCTCGATTTGGCATTAGGCCGGGGCCAGTCTTGAATTATTTCAGTGTATGAATATTTCATGAATCAATAAAGTAATTGTTTTATGTGCGCATCATGAGTACTCTGATATTTGACTAGTCCGGTCTAACACAACGTTAGGTCTTGGTACGGGTTGAAAAGCCTTAGGCCTTGATCTAACGGAACCATTAACTCTTGGTACGGGTTGCAAAGCCTTAAGCCTTGAGTTAGCGGGGTGAGTTAGTGGATGAACTGGCCTTGGTCGCGGAGTAAGTTCTAGGACTCTGACCGGATCGTCCCTAGCCTGTCACGTAGCGCTTCCGGACCATGGTGCTGGGTTGGACGGTCAGTCATGTTCTTGTTTGATTGTTGGCTGGCCGGTTGGCTCATTTCTAACCATGGGTATTGGTTGCTCTATCGGTCATATTCTTGTTTGATTGTTGGCCGGTGGATCGACCATATGTCTAGGACGGTTCGTGGGTGTTACAATCCTGGTAGTTGACGCCGAGAGACAGATCATAGGGGAAGATGACGGTAATTCCGCGGCAGATCTCCTAGGTGATACGCGATCCAGACCGGCTCAGTCTAGGCCGGCGAAAATCAGACCGAAACGAAGGCGGTGAGTCGCTAAAGCCACTCTTGCGGAGACTCCTTCCCTGGTCCTGACTCGGTATCTCGGGAAATTTCAAGCGGCTGCCTGCTGTGCGTGCAGAGATGCTGCGTTTTCTGCGGATGTCGAAGGGCAGTCGTGGGAGGGAGTGCGAGCGACTAGATCGACTCTTGATACGGTGGAAAGGATGTTGATGGATTGTGATGCAGTCAGGATGACCTACTTGGTTCCGATGAAGGAGCAGCGTCCTTGGTCCCCTCTTGTTGGTTACCAAATCGTCTATTAGTCATATTTCCAATAGAACACCAAGCTTTGATATCCAATCCCTCGGCTGATAACCGCATACGCTTTCTGTCAGAGGGTGGCTATCTGCCAGTTTCTAAACGGTTCCTTTCGCGTGGCAGTCGCATTGATGGTGATGGCTGCAGAGATCGACATATCCTTGTGCCCTTGGGCGTCCAAAGAGTTGATATCCGTTAAACCTATGTCGGGCGGTCTTTTCTTGGTGAAGATGAGGCCGAAGTATAACATCATCACCGGCCACCCGATAAAATGCAAAACTGGAAGACCTTCTACTTTTATGTCAAGTCTGACAGACACGGGTTTGTTGACCCGCCGAATGACCGCTTTTGTGTCCTCTGGAACAAGCGTATCAGTATATTGCTGTACTAAAATGGCCTTGTCCGCGTTTTGTTTCTGACCTTGTTTCTTTTGTTTTTTTTGTGTCGCGCAGCTGTTCACCTGTACCTGACCGGCGTTCCAGGAACCTTCTACGATAACGCTCGAGCCTTAGTTGAGCTTGGTCATCGCAAGTGGCCTGACATAAGGGAGGATAGGGTCCGCCGTGCTTTAGATCGTATTAAAAAAGGTTAGTTCTTTCGTCGAACATTCGTCTACTCGCTCTACTCATTATCTTCTTCTGATGACCAACGTTTGTCTCGGGAAGGTGATTGGGAATCGAACCTCCCCTGCCCTCCCCGATCTGTAAAGAAAAGGTTGTCGCTCTTTTCGAAATCAGAAGATCGAGAGATAGACCAAGCCCTAAGGATGAAAGAGATGCCAGACCTTCTGCTGCTATTGAGGACCGGATTTCTGCTGGAGCAGGGCTCATGAGGACCTTGGATGGGTTCCGCCTTGACGGGATGGAGCCAGAGAACCCTGGCCTCGAGGTTGATCCGAGTCTTGAAGGCTCAGGAGTCTCTCGTCCCGGTGCTGAGGTGATGCGGTCCTCTAATGACAATAGGAAGAGGACTCGAGATGATCCCTTGTTGATGGCAATCGACATGGTGAAACAGCGGGGGGAGTTCAGCTGGAGGATCCCGCAAAGAAGAAGAGAAAAGGAAAAGGTCAGCTGAGAAACAGCCCATGGCCGAAGAGAGAGGGGTTCCATTTTTGTGGGACGAGCCGTCTGAAGGCTTGGATCGAGACAAGGATGTCGAGGGAGATTTGGGTAAGGATCTGGTTGTCTCATAAAGTGACATATATGTGCCCGATCCCTAGACTGAGCAGGAGGTTCCCCCCACCTTTGGCCCGCAGCGAAGAAGAAGAAGAGGATTGACTCGGAGCCCGGGACTTCTCTGGTTGTGCATGGGGATGAAACTGAAGTATCCGAGGATCCGACAAGGAAAGCGATCACTTGGAAGTTAAAGCATCCTTTTCCCGACCGAGTCAGCTTTTCCTATGACGCTGATACCCTGTTCATTTGTAACGGGCCCAAATGCGCGAATTTGTTTCGCCAGATAAAGGGTAGTTTGGACAGTTTGCAGGCCTTTAAAGACTTGGTGTTCAAGGAAGCATACATTGAGGCATCTCGTAGTCAAATGATGGTAAATATTTTCTGTCATTGTCCATTATATGTAAACTTGCACTATCCTGAACTTATTTTGTGTCGTGCAGGCCGCAGGTGCGATGAACTACTTGGTGAAGTAGTATGATACTGAGCTCAAGACTACGTATGCTCAGTTGGGGGAGACTCAGAAGAGAATGAAGGCATAAAAGGCGTGTAGAGTTGCGCTGAAGGAGAAGATGAAGGCCGCTTCCGAACAGACTATCCTGGAACGAGACAAAGCTGTGAGCCGCAGCGAAGCCTTGGTGAAAAGGGCTGAAGGCGCTGAGGGTGAATTGGGGGTCGCCAAGGCCGCGATGGGGAACTCGTGAAAGAGAACGCAGCCTGGGAGTTGGATAAAGCTAAGCTCGAGCTAGAGAAGGCCGAGATTGCTGAAGTGCTCGTGCGAGAACCCGATCGCCTCAAGAATACTCGGATCTATGAAGTTACCCACGAGCGGGCTAGGGTGCAGGCTGCCATGAATGACAAGGGCAATCACCGGTTTGATCACATTCGTGGGTGGATTGGTCGTGCTGACCCCTTTGATGATACGCGTTTTTTTATAGCCAAGTCTTCGGGACGAGAAAGTGCCTCCAGATGCTGAAAAGGAGAGGGGGCGACATCCCGAAAGAGCGGATTGATTTCTTCCAGTCTGAAGAGAGTAAGTGGAAGGATGAGGCTGCTCGTCTATCCCCTCGAGATCTTACGAAAGCTGATCTCTCGCTGTCTTCGTTGGTTCTGGAGTCAAAGTTCCTAGACAAGGAGCTTCTCGCCATTTTGGGGGCCAAGTTTCTGGAGGACCCGCTTGCCGAATTCAACCCCCATGGGTTTAACTCCAGACTGATCCTTGCTGAGTTGGCTGCTTCTCTCCGTACCCGAGCCATTCTCTCGAGGAGCGTTCGGTCGGAGATACCGGGGACAAATCTGCCGGAGGCAGTAAGAGTGCGACTGATAGAGGTGGAAAGGTCCCCGTGGTGACTGTCTCGGTAGTATCTGACGACGAGGGTGAAGATCTCTTGAGTCTCGGAGATTATGGGACGCATGGGCCTAAGGAATGCGACAAGGCGAGGCATTTGGAGGGCGAGTTAGATGAACACAAAAGCGCGGATCCGCAGGATCTCACAACCGACCCCTCCCCGTAGGATCCTCAAGAGGACGAGACCCTAGTTGATGACCCGGCTGCAACGGTGGTTTGATTGCTCATAGTTTGTTGCTTCCCTTGTTTTTTTGTTGTTGTTTAGATAAGATTTTTCCAGTTTTGCCCGGGACCTTTGTATGATTTGTGACTTGGTTCGGCGGAAAGCTCATTGAAGTTTAATCGCAGTCTAGTAATTCCAATAAGCCGCTGGGACTTAGAATTCCTGACTTTTTTATTCAGCAATTAACTGATCCCCTATCGACGAGAATTATCAAAAAAAGGTTTTGAAGTAATTTATCCAATAGTTTGTCGACAGGGTTTACTAAATACTCGGGCATTCATGTAAGTCGTTGTAGGGACTTAGAACTTATTAAATTTAAAGCTTTACTCGAGGTAGACAGTTCAGTCATCTGTTGATGAAGGCTATCGAGTCGCTCTTTCGGAGTAACAACGGTTTTCTAAATACTCGGGCGTTCAGGTAAGTCGCCGTAGGGATTTAGAACTTATTAAGTTTAAAGCTTTACTCAAGGTAGACCGTTCAGTCGTCTATTGATGGAGGCTATTGAGTCGTTTATTCGAAGTAATAACGGTTTTCTCTCTTCATTAAAGTGACTTTACATAGTAGTCAGTCTGCCAAACCCCCAAGAAAATCATTAAAGAGAAAGAAAATTATCGACTCGGCCGGTCACCACCGGTTTGGCCCAGACCCTTGGAAACGTGTCTGATCAGGACATGTCCTTTGATTGGGCATGAGTGCCGGTATGTGATCCAAAGCTTGACGTATTACGCTCTGCTTGGTCGTTGGCATCGCGGGCCATTGGGACGTGGAATGCTATGGCGAGTAGATCTGGCAACGAGGTGCCTTTACTTGCCTTCGCCGTCCGACGCCCTCGTGTCGTGATTCCATTCTGGTTTAAAAAGGTATAGCTGGACCCGGCGAAGGGTTGCCTACGTACCTCAGGAAGGGATCAAGCCATTCATAGTTCATTTTGATCGATTAGGAGTGGCCCGGAGGGCGCACCTAACCAGAGATTAGGGCGAACTTTGTAGGTTCGCTTTCTCAGCTTGATTGGAGACAGAAGTGATGGGGGAGTGCATCTGTTTGGTGAGTAAAAGTGGCTTTGTGGGCTCAGTCGCTCGGCTCTTTTTTTTACGGGTTAGATGACCGGGGGTTGTTACCTCGTCTTATTCGGAAAGGTTGTATCTCTCATAAGTAGTAACGTCTGAGATGTATGGATTTCCATGCTCTCGGTATAGCTTCACCGGAGGAGGTCTCGAGTCGGTAAACTCCGGGTTTGATGACCTGTGTAATTTTGTATGGACCCTCCCAATTGGCTCCGAGTTTGCCAGCTTTCCATTCCTTCGTATTTTCGAATACTTTGTGCAAGACCAGGTCGCCGAGCTCGAGGGTCTGGATTTGACTTTCTTATTGTAGTAGCTCTCGATCTGGTGTTGGTTGTTCTGGATGCGAAGCAATGCTTGGTCGCGTTTTTCTTCTATTGCATCGAGCGCATTGAGTAGCATCTCACTGTTTAGCTTGACATGTTAGGGCATTGTGGATCGTCGAAGACTCGTGACATTTACCTCAGCCGGGGCCATTGCTTCGACGCCATAAGCTAAAGAGAATGATGTCGTTTTAGTCGCTCCTCTGGGCATTGTTCGGTGTGACTAGAGTACTCCATGCAGTTCGTCTGCCTAGTGGCCCTTCATTAGGTCGAGGCGCTTCTTGATGCCGTCGATGATAGTCTTGTTTGTTGCCTCAGCATGTCCTTTTCTTTGAGGATAGCGCGGGGAGGAGGTGTTCAAATGGATCCTCCATTTCTGACAGAACCCACAGAACTTGCCCGAAATGAATTGCGACCCGTTGTCGTTGACGATTTCGTAAGGGAGCCTATGTCGGTATATAATATTCTTGCCGAGAAACGCCTGTACTTCGACGTCGGTCACTGATACCAACAACTCTGCCTCTACCCATTTTGTGAAATAATCGGTCAAGACGAGGACGAAGCGCCTCTGTCTCGAGCTTGGCATCGGGCCGATTATATCAATGGCCATCGCATGAATGGGTACGGAGCTGTCATGGTGCGTAATGATTTTTCGGGCAGTGGATATCCGGGGCGTGCCGCTGGCACATTTTGCAGCGCCGTGTGTAATTATCGCAGTCGGAGTTCATTGTCTGCCGGAAGAAACCGAGGTTTTTGATTTTTAGGGCCAGAACTCGTCCGCCTGTGTGGTTGACAGCCACGCCTTCCTGCGTTTCTTCCATGACTAGGCGAGTTTCCTCGGTGTGGATACATTTCAGGATAACTTTAGTCAGAGTGTATTGGTGTAGGCCTTCGATGATGACGATGTAGTGCGCGCTGCGTGCTTTTAGTCGCCGTGCTAACCACTTCTCGGTAGCTTGATGTCCAGAAGATAGTTGATCAGTTCGGTTCACCAATCTGGAGCGTCGTCCTGGTTGGTATCCACCTCCATATCATGTTTGTGGGAGACAACTACAACATGCGATTCTTCGTCTTGATCGAGAAAGATGCTCGGTATGTCGATACGGTGGATGGGGATCGTTCGTTTGACATGGTCGTGGAGCTTGCTTTAGAGTGCTGCGAGGACATCGACACATACGTTCTCACCCCGGGGAACCATTGTGAGTTCGAAGAACTCGAAATATTTGGCTAGGCTTTGCACGAGTTTGAGGTAAGCATCCATTCTATCGTTTTTGGCATCGTAGTCGCCGCTGAATTGACTCTTTACCAAATGTGAATCACAATAGGCGCTGAGTCGCTTGGCTTTGACCGATTTGGCCAAGCGGAGACCTGCGATGAGGGACTCATACTCGGTCTTGTTATTGGATGCGGGGAAACCAAAGCTAAAAGACTGTCTGATTAGCTTGCATGGTTGTGATTGAAGCTGGACGCCAGCCCCCAAACCTTTGTTAGTTGACGATCCATCCACGTGCAAGATCCAATTCAGGTACGGCAAGATAAGGTCCTGTTCTAACTCCTGAGCTAGCTCGATCAAGAAGTCAGCCAAGACTTGGGATTTGGCCGCCGTTCGGTTTTTGTACGTGATGTCATGTTCGCTGACCTCAATTGCCCACAGAGTCTTCCGGACTGATTTGTGTTTTGTATGACAGTTCATAGGGGCTGAGTGCTCATGACTTCTATGTCGTGGGACTGAAAGTAAGGTCTTAGCTTTCTGGAAGATGTGACTATGGCGAGAGCCATCTTTTCGAGAGTCGGGTACCGAGTCTCTGCATCTGTCATGGTCTTGCTCGTTTAGAAGATGAGTTTTTGCTCGCCCTTGTCTTCTCTGATCAGGATGCTGCTGATCGTGGTTGAGGAGACAAAGATGTACAGTGACATGATATTTCTGTGCTCCGGTTGGACAGAACATGAGGCTTCGTCAGATACAGCTTGAGTTGTGTGAAGGCGTCCTCGCATTTCTCATCCCAGACGAACCTTTCGTTTCCGCGGAGAAGATCATGAAAAGGGAGACATTTGTCGGTGGATCTTGAGATGAACCGGTTGAGTGCGGCCATTCGGCCAGTCTGTCGTTGTACTTCTTGGCTGTTCCTCGGGCTAGGGACATCCATGATTGCCGAGATCTGTTTGGGGTTTGCCGCGATGCCTCTTTCTGTGACGATATACCCAAAAAACTCGCCTGATGTGACACCGAAGGTGCACTTGCTTGGATTGAGTTTCATGTTGTACTCGTTCAGTACTTTGAAGCAGTCGCGAAGATGGCCAAGGTGATCGTTAGCGTGGAGAGACTTGACCAACATATCGTCGATGTATACTTCCATGGTGTCACCTAGCTTGTCGACGAACATTTGATTGACGAGTCTCTAATATGTTGCCCCCGCGTTTTTGAGGCCAAAGGGCATCGCTTTGTAACAATAATTCCCTCGGTCCATAATAAAGCCCTCCTTCTCGCGATCTTCCAAATGCATAGAGATCTGGTTATAGCCAGAGAAGGCGTCCATGAAAGTCAATAATTCGTACCCTGTCGTCGATTCGACTAGTCGATCAATGTGAGGGAGGGCAAAACTGTCCTTCGGGCATGCCTTGTTTAGGTCGGTGAAATCGACGCAGACGCGCCATTTGCCGGTCTTTTTCTTGACTATGACAAGATTGGTGATCCATTCGGGATACATGACTTCGGAAATGGAACCGGCATCGAGTAATCGCTCTACCTCGTTGTTCACTGCCTTTGCTCGTTCTGGACCCAGCTTCTTGCATTTCTATCGGACGGGTTTGAACGTTGGGTTAACGTTAAGCTCATGGGTTGTTATCGCTGGGTCGATACCTTTCATATCGGTCAAGGTCCAGGCAAAGGTTGAGGTGTTTTGCCAAAGAAACTCGACGATCCTGTCTCGCATCTCGTCACAAAGATAAGCCCCAACTCACAGAATTTTGCTAGGTTCGTTGTTGCCAATAGGTACTTCCACGACTTCTTCCTTATGTGGGTAAACTTTGTGGATTGGTTTCCCGACTGAGTTGACGTGGGAGGTAATCTGCTGCTGCGTGATTATTGCGATCAATAGTTCACAAGCAGCTTGCCGGTCGCCATGAAGAGTTTGGATCTGGCTGTCAAGTCCCGGGAATTTGACACACTGATGGTACATCGACGAAACAGCCCACATAGAATGCTGCCACGGGGTCACGAGGATGACATTGTACTGCGCTCTAGTGCCGATGACGGAAAACTTGACCAATCTTGTTACTCCGTTTGCGTACACTGGGAGTTGGATTGTTCCCAACATTTCCTCGGACGATCCATTGAAGCCGATCAAAGTCCGAGAAGAAGGTTTCATGTCGCGGGTATTGACCCCCATTTTGTCGAGTGTGTCCCTAAAGATTAGGTCAACTGAACTGCTCGTGTCTATTAGGACTTTTGTTACCTCACAGTCTCCGATTCCAAGTTTGACGAGAAATGGATCATTATGCGGCATATGGACTCCAGCTGCGTCCTCGGGGGAGAACATGATATGAGGATCGTTCCTGGTTTGGACGGCCATTTCTGAGAGGTAGTCACCTATCATCGATAATCTTTTACGGAACGAAGTGAGTCACCACATGGAGGGGAACCGCCCATGATTACGTTTAGATGTGCGGTTGCAAGGTTCATTTCAGGCTAATTTGAGTCCGAAGGTCGAGTACTGAGTCGTTATTGGTCATAATCGGCTCCTGGCGAAATGTCTGATTGCGGAGCTTCTGCCGGAGATCTGACGGTTTGGTGCGATTGAGTCTGATCCAAAGGTCATCGGCTTTGGAATTGAGTTGGCTGCCGAGGTTCGCGTCTATAAGCGGTTTGTCAAGCGCTTCTGGAGTGTCGGGTTTAGTGACCTTTATGGCCTTTGAGGATTCAATCACATCTCGAAAGTCTGATTCGACAGTGTGGATCCCTCGGTCGTCAACTGCTCTTCGCTTTTGGTTGTCTCTTAGGTCCGAGGTTACGATTTGAGGGCTGCTTAGATTGGCAGTTTCTCGGTTCATTCGGTGCGTAGATCCTCGGGTTCTAAGGCAGCATCTTCGCCCGACGAGATGTTTCGACGGGATATGATTACTTGAACTCGTTGTTGGTGGTGGGGCTTTTCTTCGTCAGTTGATGAGTCACCCTTTTCTTTGTTTCTCGGGCCTGCCACCGTTCCCGGAGCGTCTGCGTCGTTCCATAACGTTCTCGCTTGTTGCTTTTGGATCTTTTTCTCCTTGTTCTTACTCTAATTCCTGGCATTCTTCTGCTTTGGTTTGGGTGGTTCCACTTTGGCTGTGCCATTGCTGAAGGATGCCAAGATTTCCTCGTGAAACTCGCAGAATTTGTTATGATCGACGACATTGGAGGTTCCAACTGATGCTTCTACCTTTCTGCTGACATTTTTGTTCTCAGATGGTTGGAACCACTGATTCCACCCTTTTCCGCGTACGACTAGTGCTGAATCTGGGAGTTCTTCTTCGTTGACGACGTAGACGAAACCCTTCTTGGAGTTTGCCTTGTCTCTAGTCGAATGTTGTCGTGGTTCTTGCCGTACATCTGATGCTTTCGTCGTCGGCTTAAAGGCATTCTGCCTATTGATGATCTCTCGAGTATCCTCCTCCATCCTGATGAAGTTATTAGAGCGAGCGATGACATCCTGTAAGGATGTCGTCGGGTTATGATAGAGGTCATCTCGGAACTTTGAATGCATATACAGCGTGTTCATCAGGGCGTCGATGGTGATGGCTTCGAGACTACGTCCTTGAAATTTTCCATAAAATCTAGGAGCGCATGTCCTGGTGCTTGGGATAATTTCCACAAGTCCGAAGGGGTTTCTCCTTGGCTAGTGAACATGATATAATGTTTCAAGAACGTGGTCGACAGGTCATGGAAGTTGTCGATAGAACTATCGGGAAGCCGAGAGAACCATTGGAGGGGCGGTCCGTTGAGGCTTTTGACGAAGAGCTAGCAAGATCCTGCGTCTTTTTCGGTGTCAGAGAAATTGGCGCACGCTAGTGCGAAGTAAAATGCTTGAACGTGCTCGGCAGGGTCCGAGTCGCCGCAGAAGGTCGGTAGGGGGATTTTTCCGTAGGTCGGAGGCACACATCCGAAAAAGGGATTCGAAGCGTCCCAGCGAGGACTCTGTATGTTTGTGGTGTGGAGCTCGTTACGCGGTGTATTTTAGAGTTGATATCCATGAGCGACTGTTTTAGCTCCGCTATTTCTCGAAACGTTTGCAGATCTGAGCTGTTGTTGGTTTGGACGGTGCGTGGAAGCTGGGGGCCTCATCGGCTGTCGCATGTAAAGGATCCTCGACCGCGGGCGCGTCTTGCTGGACGGTGTTGTCTTTGTTAAAGAGCCTTCTGCAGACGGTGGTTGGATTACTCGCGGAGCTGACAATGGCGGAGGCGATGGCAGTGAGCTGTGCGTTTGTGTCTTTCAGAACTTCTTCTTTCTGCAAGAGACGCGCCGTGACAGTATCCATGAATTCCATCACGGATGGTATCGCGGCTTCGGGAGTAGGTTCCGGTCTTTCGTCGGAAACGGTAGAATCGACAGTCATACTTATAACTTTACTTCAGTAGTCCCATGGTGGGCGCCAACTGTTTGAACCGAGTTCAGTCGATTTCCAGAAAAGGGACAAAACTCGTCAGTGGGTCATTCTGAAGACGTTTTTACTGGGTCGGAAAGATGTTTGTTCCTTTATATCAAGAGAAATGTCAGATAAGGAAAGTAACCGGTGCTTATAGAGCTTTCCGAAGAGTACAAATCGGTGAGAATAAGATGTAAACCCTAATTCTAGCCACCAGTGGTGTGTGTGTTGTGTTTTGTCCCCTTGCCCTTTGTCCCTCCTTTCCTTTGAACAAGGTTGCACAAAGTCGATTCACCTAAGTGGGCTTTGCTCGAACGGGCCGGCTGACCGCGCCGTCGGCTGGACTGTCTTTTAGTCGCTTAAGCGAGTCGACTAAATCACGCTAAGCGGCTAAAAGCAGTCTGAAGCGAGACGCGCGTGAGTCACATGCTTCGAGCCGCGAGCTAAACCTTGATGGGCGACTCCGAGTCTGGTGGGCCAGGCCAGTTATTTCATAGGCTTTGTATGGGGATGTAATCCACCTCCTACAAATCGAAAGATTAAAGATAATCTCTTGAGACCGAACTTCTTGTTTAGACGACGTTAATCAAGTCTTGACAAGGTTTAAGAGAAATCTCTTATATTATAAATCCAAAAACTGAGTTGTAAAACATTAATAGCAAAGCTATATATATAGCTATAAGGTCGGTCACAAACAACGTTCCTTTTTTAAAATAAGAAAACATAATATAAAGGAAATATGCCAAAACAATGCATAAAATGTAAGCTAGCTAGAATAGGAAATTCTAATCACCGCCTTGAATCATCAAGACCGTTAAGATGTCGGTTGTCTTGCGTGTTGACTAAGGCATTGGGATGCTACATCAGGACTCCCGGGGTAGAAAGATTCGTTCTCGAATCTGTAGCAATGTCTGCAGGAAAATAACGAGACAAATATTTGACGTTAAATACATCAGATGTTTGTACATCCAGAGGAAGCTGGAGTCGATATGCATTATCATTAATACGTTCCAAAACCTCAAGTGGTCCTATCTTTTTTTCCTTAAGCTT
The DNA here is from genome assembly GCA_905132765.1 of Moricandia arvensis. NCBI lineage: Eukaryota > Viridiplantae > Streptophyta > Magnoliopsida > Brassicales > Brassicaceae > Moricandia > Moricandia arvensis. Next base: position 48,462 of record CAJHQP010002015.1, on the reverse strand, counting down.
GTTATAGGCACTTGTTGGCCTACGATCCTTGGTTAGAACAACCCATACGAGATCACCAACTTCAAAGACAAGTTGTCTACGATGAGCATTAACGCTTGTTTTGTATTTAGACGCAAAATCTTATAAATTTGACTGTATCAGCTTATGAGTCTTCACAACATTGTCAATAAACGTTTCAGCCTCTCCATGGATGCGAGATCGATCTGGTAGAGTAGAGAGATCCACTGGACTGCGAGGAAAAAAAACCGTATATGACCTGAAAAGGACTAAAGCCCGAGCTACGGTTGATGGCATGATTGTGTGCAAACTCAGCTTGAGGAAGCTTAGAATCCCAACTTTTAATATAATCGACTACCAAGCAACGTAACAGATTTCCCAATGATCGATTTGTAACTTCAGTTTGAGGATGATATGCTGAACTCATATCAAGACTAGTATCAAGTAATTTCAACAACGAACACCAGAAAGTGACCCAAAACCGACAATCATGATCAGAAACAATTGATGATGCCGGAAGAATAAACTTGCAACTTGAACAGCATCAGTAGTGCGCTTTCAAGGAATGAAATGTACCATTTTTGAAAATCTATCGACCACAAAAATATTGAATCGTAGCCTTTTTGAGTACTAGGAAGCCCAATGACAAAGTCTATACTGATATCCGTCCAAGGCTGTGTCGGAATGGGACGAGAAAGATATAATCCTGAATTAGTAAAGTGAACTTTAGAAGTCTGACAAACGACACATCGTTCGACAAAATGCTCAACATCTCGACGTAAACATGGCAAAAATAGGAAGACGATACCAACTGTAGAGTCCGGTCTCGGCCTATATGGCCTTCATATGAAGTTCAGAAATCAGTTTCAAGTAGAGACTACAATATGGAATGCATAATCTAGTTTCCCAGAAAAAAACCATCATGACGAGTAACCGGCGACAATGACATAGTTGATTCCGTTGCAGACCAAATAGGTCCAAAGAAGGCATCAGTTGCATACAGGTTTTTAAAGGTACTGGAACCCGGAAAAGAAACATGCAAGACTGCAAGAAACGAATGTCTTCGACTCAGAGCATCTGCAACACGATTACTTACACCCAAGGTATGCTTAATGACAAAGTTGATTGTTGCAGGTATGCTATCCAAGAAGCATGTCGAGCACTTTATCTTGAGTCCCAATATGTTTGAGGGCATCGTGGTCTGTGTATAGGACAAACTCTTTGTTGAATAGATAGTGTCGCCAATGCTTAACTGCTTGAATGAGAGCATAGAATTCAAGGTCGTATGTAGTATAGCGAAGATGAGCTCCAGCAATTTTTCACTATACAATGCAATAGATCTGATTTTTTTACTAAGAACCATGCCTATGCTGATGTGTCACAATGCAATTCAAAAGCCAAAGTAAAGTAGGGAAGAACTAGAATAGTAGCTGAACTTAACTTTTGTTTGATCAGGTTGAATGCTTTAAAACCTGCCTCTGTCCAAACGAATGCTCCATCTCGAATACAGTCTGTTATGGGAGACATAAGGCTACTAAATTGTGGAACAAAGCATCAGTAGAAAAAAAGCTAGGCCGTGAAAACTATGTGTCTCCGTGAGAGTACGGGGTCGAGGCCACAAACTCATTGCCGAAAGTTTGTCTGGATCTACGACCAGTCCTTTTGAGGAAATGATATAGCCAAGAAATAAACTCACATTTCTTCAATGCTGCATAAAGCATATCTCGTCTAAGTACCCCGAGAACCTTACGCAAGTCAACCATACGAGCTTCAATAGTCAATCTGAAGATCAAGATGTCGTCAAAATAAACCACCACTGACTTACCGATGAATGGTCGTAAGGCTTTCATTCATGACACGCATGAAGGTACTAGGTGCGTTGGATAATCCGAAAGTCAAGACCATCCATTCAAATAGTCCATCTCGTGCTTTGAATGTTGTTTTCCACTCATCTCCCAAACGGATTCGTATTTGATGGTAGCCACTTTTCAAATCCAGTTTTGAAAAAAATTGTTGCGCCTCCAATTTGATCCAGGAGATCATCTAATCTTGGAATTGGGATAGCGTACTGTAATTTTATTAATCGCACGGCTTCCAACGCACATACGTCATGAACCATCTTTCTTAGGAATTACAAAGCTGGTACGGCACAATGACTTAAGCTTTCCCGTAAGAATCCTTTAGCAAGTAATTTTTCCACCTGTCTACGCAATTCTTCGTGTTCAGTCAGACTCATCTGATAATGGGTCCGTTGAGGAAGCAAAGCACAGGTACAAAGTCAATCATATGTTGAATGTCTCATAGAGGAGGCAAACCCGGAGGAAGATCAGCTGGAAAGACATCAGAAAATTCTTGCACAAGTTCTTGTAAGTTTGGAGAAATTTCTTGCGTTGACTGAGCTGGAAAAGTAGATGCCAAGACATAAAGAAAAAATCCCGCCTCGTGTATTTCATCTTCTAATGGTGCTCGCAGTAAAAGTAAAACAGGAGTAGAAACTGGTGGGGTTGGAATGGAGGTTTTAAACGTGAAGATCCGATCATTGAATGTGAAGTTATAAGTGTTGTGATATCCATCATGATGAACACATCGATCGAACTCCCAAGGACGTCCCAAAATTAAGTGACATGCATCCATGGGCGCAATATCACAATAAAGTTCATCCTTGTACGCATCACCAATGGGGAAGTTCACTAAAGCATGGCGAGTGACAAACATCTGATTATCTTTTTGCAACCACGCGAGCTTGTAGGGTGTTGGATGTTTCTCCTCCTTATGATCAAGTTTCTTTACTGCTTCAGAGGCGATGAGATTTTCAGAGCTACCAGAATCAATGATAAAGTTGCAGACCTTTCCGTTTATGGTGCAACGTGAATGAAAGAGATTCTTTTTTTTTTGAATGAATTTTAAATAAATTCAAAAGAAAATAAACTGTTTTGTACAACATAGTTGCTTAACTGTAATCAGAACAAGAAAAAATCAACTTTCTATCCCCTTTAGCTAGCCAAAACTGCATACATCCTTCATAACCTTTGTTCTCACTCGATTGTAGTGAAAGAATTTGGTTCCTAACTTGCCTGTCGAGTTCTTGAATCAGGCTGTGTTAGGTGTCCTTGGTGTTTTTCCGTGACGTCGTGTATTTCTTTCTCTCCAAACCATGTGAGTTGTCGCTTGCCACACATAATGGATAAGGAAAGACTCTGTTTTTGGTGCTTGTTTGCAGAAACCATAAGCAACAGACTCTTCCATTCAACTATCTCACGACCACTTAGCAGCTTTCTTGAAGGATTAACCCAAATTTCTCTTGAGAAAGAACAGGAGAAAAATAAGTGATCTCATGTTTCCATTGGAGCTTTGCATAGAATGCATTCGGGTTAATGTTCAAGTTTCAAGTGATCATCCTATCTCCTGTGTAGAGTCTGTTATGGGCTGCCAACCACACTAAGAAACTGAATTTCGGAGTCGCATGGGTGAACCAGATTGCATGATACCAAGGCACACACGGCGAAGAATTTCTGATCTGATTCCATGTGTTCTTTGCATAAAAAAATTCTTTGTAACATCTTTACTCTGTTTCCAGAGTGAGATATCATCTCCTCTATTAGGTAAACCTTATGCTTATCAATGGCTCATTCTATGAGAGCACAAATATTTGATCTAATCCTTCTTCTTTGATTAAGAAGTAGAACAGATGCCATAGTAGATTTCAGCGGAATGCCCATATCAATGCAACGTCTGTCGCCAGTTAAGTCGTGTATCCTGCCCAGGGAGCACCATTTATCAAACCAGAAAGAAGTCTGGTGACCAAGTGGAAAGCTTGAGCCTGAGTTCGAAATTTGAGGAGCTTACGCCACATCCATGATCCTGGATTAGGTTTTTCTCGTATCGACCAGAAGTTTTCATCTCTTACCAAGTAAGTTTGGATCCAGGTAACCCACAACGACGACTTCGCAGAGACCAAGCGATATTAGACGAAGGCAGCATACTGTGTTAACTTCCTTGTCAGAAACGAAATTCACAATGCCAATTTCCATAAATTATGGAAAGTCTGGAAACCCAAACTTTCCCTGAGGTCCCGGATTCTCTACGAGAGCCAACGACAAGTAATCGAGTAAACGAGGAAACTATGAAAAGATAACAAAACAGATTTAGAAAACAATAGATCTTTATTTTGAATTTGCGTACGATTGTTCCCGAGACAAAAGCATACATAAAGCTTGTCTGGAAACGAGATCACGAAGGAATTCGTATAACACAAGCAGTAAACGAGACTAAGTTTGCTAGCTCTACCACCTATGTCGAGAGAAACCTATGTGGCTGCAACTCACTTAGCAATAGACAAAAAAGACGAAAAAGGTTTGAAGGATTTGGGACTGGACCTTAAGAAAGGCTGCCAACGTACCCCTTTCGAGGATCAAGTCGGACGTAGTTCAATTACATATTGGACCAAGAGATCAAACTGTCGGATCCAGTTTGTCTGGTAATCGAGTGCCATTCATAGAAACCGAGCTTGTCGAGAATAAAGCTTAGGGTTTCTAAGTGCAATGAGTTGTAGAGTCTAAAGAAATCAGAATCGTCGAGCAAAGATAGAGAAACGTCTGAGTATAAATCTGTTCTTCTAGCCACCCAAGTTCTAAATTCTTCTAAGCTAACAAAGCTTCTCTAGGTCTAAATCTTCTCATCCCTATGCCATTTGCTTTAGCTCCGCTTACATATGCCTTCTAGGTCGGTTCCCCTTTCTTTTTTTGCCCCTAGGTCGATTTTATCGTTTCGCAGAAATATTCATTTTATCTCGATCTTCATCATTATCTTGGAAACTTACATTTATCTTCTGAACGTAACATTTATCTCTTCCTACAAGATAAAAGATACACTGTCATTTCAATTGGGCTCTTTTTCGTGTAAAACCGCGAGTGGGCTTTTAGCCAAGTTTTAGACCTTCTTGAGCCGTTATTCGACTTAAGCGTTTTCACGATTTTGTCGAAAGAGCACTTCTGAAACGATTATGATTCCGACAAGAGTTCAAATTTTTTATATAGCGCAGGCAACCTTAGGTGAATACTTATTCGTTGCCGTTTTACACGATCAATTCGAACTTTATACGAGGAAACAAGTTCTTGCCGTAAAGTTCTAACGTCAATTATGATTGATACGAAACGAGAACGAGTTTTATCTGATTTCGAAGGAGGGAGTTACAAGGACGGGATGAAAATGGATTGATGTACTCAACTCGCCGAATGGGCAAGTTGGATTGCTTGTCTGACCCAACTCGCCCGTTCGGCGAGTTGGATTGGATTGGTTCGGCGATTGGATTGGTCCAACTCGCTGGATGGGCAAGTTGGTTGGCCCACGCTGCCCAACTCGCCAAATGGGAAAGTTGGTCGGCCCACGTCGCCCAACTTGCCCGTTCGGTGAGTTAGACAATCAAGCCTTATAGTAATTTCATTGTATTGATGCTCGGGGGTTCGTTTGTCTGAGGCATAGAGTAAATTTTCTCGAAGACTTATCATGCAAACCCTCCTTCGGGATCCATATGAAACTCTATTTCGATTTTCCCTCTTCTTTTTCATAATATTATCTCTCTCTTTTCAAAGAGTACATTTCTCGGGAAGTTTTTGACATTGATTCTATCGTGGCCGATTTTGACCCCAACAGTTAGCTCCCAGCTCGTTAGAATCGTAAAGTTCTAGTGAGCAGTGTGACAGGTTTGGTAAGTAAGGCGGAATTAAATGTTGAAAAGTTCCGTTAAAAGTGGTCTACTCATTCCATAAAGAGCGGAATGCAGTAGGATTGGGGATGCACCTTGTGAAGGCTGCCTACGTACCCTTGTAGAAGAGATCAAACCTTTCGTAGTTCGTTCCGAAGTTAAGGTTCTTACTTCCTATTTTCCAGTGAGACCTTTATGGTTTAGCTGTGTCTCGTGTAGAGATTATTGGGCATGTTGCTGCCGATGGCATTGTAGACTAGCCTCATAGGCTGTTTATTTCGGCCAAGTGTGGCCGTATTTATTATTTCGGGACTGTTAGCGTGTGGCTTCGGATCTCGGCCGCTTTGCGACTTTTTTAATGAATAAACTAGGCTTTTCACTTGAAAATGAGTTTTAAGTAGATTCAGATTTTTGTTAAGTATAGAGGGAAGGATACGAGTTGTCATCTCGCTCCCAACTCTTTTTCGGATCGTCCTATTCGTTGCTCGTTCGAGATGTTTGACAAGTTTTCCAATGTTTCAAGAGTGCTTACATATGGACGAAGAGACATGATTTCAGGATCTCGTATATTTTCGATATCATGCCTTGAGACAGTAGAGACCAGTGTGCTGGGTTTAAGGGCAAGACCTAGGTTTAATCACGGTTTTAGGGGGTGCGATGACTATTTCGACTTACGTTTCTTGTATTTCTTTCGACCTGTTTTCATCCCGCTTTAAAGTCCACGATATGTTCTCGTCTTATGTGACTTGTATGTTAGGAATCGAGCATCTCTTCGAGGACAATTTTTAAGTCTGCCGAAAGTGCTGACCAAAATTTGGATTTCTTTTGTAGCGCTATTACCCTTGTGTCGGGTGTTTGAGAGCTATCTCTACGAGATGGCTTAGTCTGTTTAGGACGTTATGAGTTAGTTGTGATGAGCGACAAACTTATTGGTAGATATAATCGTTTTTGAACCTTCGCGAAGGATACATGTTTTTGAGCATTCCGTTTCGAAAAGTATTGACGAAAAACAGTTCTCCAAGCGTTCGCGACGTCTCGCTGTGTCGAAGGTTGAGTTTTTCTTTCTTATGCCGCATTTTGTGCTTGAAATGTTTGCGGGCTTGACGTTTTGTGGTATTGTAAGTTTTTTTTAACCTTACAGAAGATAAACGTTTTGGTTTGTTTTTGCGGAATTAGGACCAATGGGTCGCGTAAATTTGTCCTGAGAATATGCAGCTTCCTTCACTGTGCTTTGTGAAGAGTTGCCGCTCTGAGATTTATTTGGTTTATAATTATGGATGCTTCGTATAGCTCTAGGAGCTTACTTACGAGTTTTTCATTATGCGCTGCTTTTTACTGGTAAAACTTTGTGAGTTTAGGGTGAACTGCGGAGCATATTGAACTTGGTCGGTTGTCGACAAGTTTAAGTTTTCCGTTGACCGTTTGGTGGTTACGACTAAGTTTCGATATTATAAATATGTTGTATGGAAATTGTTTTGTTTTTGTATGGTGAAGACAAAACGTAAGAGGATCGACAAAGAACCCGTGCGAGATGATTGCATGCTCTGATGGAACTGAGAGAGATGGGAGTCAGAATCCAGCGAGCCGTATGGCTAAACAATGATATCTGTAAGATTGTAGTGCGAAGAAATAAAGTTTAGTTTTTTCATTGAGAGACAAGTCATATGACTTTGTTTTTAGCAATACTAAAATTGTCCAAAACACATCTCCGTAAAACTTGCTACGTTCATTTTTGAAAGTTTCTTCGCATAACTTGATTTGGCTATACGAAGGATGTTTCGCGTATGTTTTACGACAAGTGAATGGCATAGCAGTAAATTGAGAATGTCTCTCGCAGATTACTCGTGATGTTTGTGAACGAGGAATGTGTTTTCATCATTCTGTTTTCCGCATTGCGAAGTTTTTTTCATGACACCAATCTTGTTTTCTCGTAGGCTCTTCCGTATAAAATGCTATAGCTATACGAAAGTAATGGAGGAATGGTTTGATGAAGCATCGCATGGCCTAAATGATCTTCTGTCTACTGCTGCGAGAGTTTGCTTTGTCGAAAGCGTTTTCATGATGCCGAGACAGAAATTTTTTTGAAGTATGGGAGTATACGAGTATAAAATACGTACATACTCCCTCTTTTTAATGAAAGAAAATGGCTGAACCAATATTTTGAAAGTTTGTGTACATTTTTTCTTTCGAAGATTGGGATGATCGATAATCCAGGTCGATTTAAAGACGTTCTTGGTTTTCCAAGAGTTTATATCGGTTTACAAGATCTTCATGAGCAGTCGTAGAACAAAAGATCGAGACAGAAAAATGCCTAAGACTTAGTTCGCTAGACTATACTCCTAGATCCTAAGTTCCCTAAAATTTTATGGCGATCTCCGAAGCGTTTTTATTTCTTAGTACCTTCCTACAAAAATTTCAAGTCTGATTTCAAAAAGTTCCAAGCCGGCAATACCTTAGTTTTCCCGAAGGTTTGGGTTCACCTCTTTTCCATTTTGCTTGCTCATATACCCTTCCTGTTCTTGTGTTTGTACACCCCTTAAGAATGGCAACAATATTAGTTCTTCCTGGCTGCATTTAGGCTCAAACTTGTCTTGCGATTTTTATCGTAAAGTTCAAACGGTAGCTCGAATCGAGACGAAACAAGATATGTTTCGAGATTCAAAGGAGAACGCTAAGATGGAGGTAAAGGCAAGTAGGATGACGAAGAGGGTGAGTAGGATGCTCAAGAAGGCGAGTAGGACGCCCAAGAGGTCGAGTAGGAGCAAGCCAAGGAGTTTAGGCGAGTCTCACTTGTTTTTGTCGTAAAATCTCAATGGAAACTCCGATTGAGATGAAACGAAAAACGCTACGATCGAGATTCGAAAGAGAAAACTTTGAGAAGCTCATCAGTGATTCCCCAACTCGCCATCAGGCAAATTGGAGTTAATAAATAAAACTCACCATCGGGGCAATTTGGACGATGTGTGTCCAACTTGTTTTGATCATAAAATCTCAACTGAAACTCCAATTGAGACGAAACAAAAAGCGTTTTGATCGGTGTTCAAAGGTGGTCCAAGTAACTGCTTGTTTGGTTAAAATCACCTGTTCGGCAAGATTTAGAAAACAATAGATATTTATTTCAAATTTGCGTATGAGTGCTCCAGAGACAAAAGCGTACATAAAGCTTGTCTGGAAACGAGATCACGAAGGAATTCGTATAGTACAAGCAGTAAAATGAGACTAAGTTTGCTAGCTGTAACACCTATGTAGAGAGAAACCTATGTGGATGAAACTCCCTTAGCAATTGACGAAAAAGACGGAAAATGTTTGAAGGATTTGGGACTGGACCTTAAGAAAGGCTGCCAACGTACCCCTTTCGAGGATCAAGTCGGACGTAGTTCAATTAAAAGAGTGGACCAAGAGATCAAACTGTTGGAGCCAGTTCGTCTGGTAATCCAGTGCCAGTCATAGAAAAAGATCTTGTTGAGAATAAAGCTTAAGGTTTCTAAGTGCAATGATTCCTAGAGTCTAAAGAAATCAGAATCTTCGAACAAAGATGGAGAAACGTCTGAGTATAACTCTGTTTTTCTAGTCACCTAAGTTCTAAGTTCTTCTAAGCTAACAGAGCTTCTCTAGGTCTAAATCTTCTCATCCCTAGGCCATTTGCTTTCACAACCCTTATATATGCCTTCTGAGTGGGTTTCCCTTTCCTTTTTTGCCACTAGGTCGAGTTTATCGTTTCAGGGAAATATTCCTTTTTATCTCGAACTTCATCATTATCTTAGAAACTTGACATTTATCTTCCAAACTTAACATTTATATCTCATGCAAGATAAAATATAGACCGTCATTTCAATTGGGCTCTTCTTCGTGTAAAACCGTGAGTGGGCTTTTAGCCAAGTTTTAGACCTTCTCAGGCCGTTTTTTGACTTAAGCGTTTTCACGATTTTGTTAAAAGAGCACTTCTGAAATGACGTCGATTCCGACTAGAGTTTGAATTTTTCATATAATGCAGGCAACCTTAGGTGTTTAGTTAACCATTGCTGTTTTTTACAATCAATTCGAACTTTATACGAGGAAACAAGTTCTTGCCGTAAAGTTCTAACGTCAATTTCGATCGAGACGAAACAAGAATGAGTTCGATCCTATTTCGAAGGAGGGAGTTACGAGGACAGGATGAAAATTGATTGATGCACTCAACTCGCCAAACGAGTGAGTTGGTCGGCCTACGTCGCTCAACTCGCCCGTTTGGTGTGTCGGACTGCTCTAACTCGCCGAACGGGCGAGTTGGTTGGCTCGTGCGGTCCAACTCGCCTGTTCGGCGAGTTGGTAGGCTTACTTGGCCTACTTTTCCATTTGGTGAGTTGAACAATCGAGCCTTGTAGTTGTTTCGTTGTTTCGATGCTCGGGGGTTTGTTTGTCTGAGGCCTAGAGTAACTTTTCTCGAGGACTTATCGTGCAAACCCTCCTTCGGGATCCATATAAAACTCGATTTCAGTTTTCCCGCTCTTCGTTTTTCAAAATATATCTCTGTGTTTTTAAAGAGGACATTTCTTTGGAAATTTCTGACGTTGATTCTGTCGTGACCGATTTTGACCCCAACATTCCGGTAGAGAACAAATTCCGAGACCTCCCTCTCTCTCTGGTCTACATACTTTATCCCTTGAAATTTTTTCTTTATTTGCACTCAAACTTGGTCCTGGCCAAAGGAAAGAAGAGCACAAACGCTCCACTTATTTTAGACAAGCTTGGGGAATTTTAAAAGCGAAGAGCCAGAAACTAGTGGTATTTACAATGACTGATTGGATGAGCTGTAGACGACCCGCATAGCTGAGAGATCTCGCAGTTTAAGAACCAATTCTCTGTTTTATTTTTCCCAGTAAAGGTTGGTAGTCACTTGGCGTCATCTTCTTCGTAAGAAGAGGAAGACCTAAATACTGTACCGGTAGTTGCCCTGGTCCAAACGAGAATTTTCTTTGCAACTCCTCTACTACTGATTCCTGAACTCCTGCGTAATAGATCATAGATTTCTCTAGACTGATCTTTAAACCGGATATTTTGGTAAAATAGTCAAAAACTTCCACAATGCTTTCCACTGATCTCGTCTTTCCATCGGTAAAGACTAATATATCATCAGCAAACGACAAGTTAGTCAGCCCCATATTCTGACACTTCGGGTGGAACCCTATTTTCCTATCAAGAGCTTTGAGAGAACGTTCATACTGATCACAAATAAGTACGGAGATAAGGAGCATCCTTGACGCAAGCCTCGCTTACTATTAAAATACCCATTGACTTGTACCGAAAAGGATGCTGTCACGATGCATAAGGATATCCAATGAATGAACTGGAGAGAACGTCATGGCTTTAAAACTACTCAGTAAAAAAGACCACTGCATTGTATCAAAGGCCTTTGAAATATCAAATTTGATCGCACATCTTGATGAGATTGAGTCCTGATGACAGTCTTTAACAATTTCAGTAGCTAGCAAGACATGCTCAATAAGAAGCCTGTCCGTGACGAAAGAAGATTGGTCAACGCAATGAACTCCGGCAAAGTTTCTTTCAGCCTGTTTGCTATGATCTTCGAAACCACTTTATACAACACATTACAACATGAGATCGGCCTATAATCTTTCATCTGCCATGCTTCCAATCGAATGCGGATTAGAGCAAGAATAGTCGAGTTTACTCCTTTGGGGAGGAAGCTTGTACCAAAAAAAAGATTTTACAGCTATCAAGAACTCCGGACCAACTGTATCCCATGCTGCCTTAAAGAACTCGACCGTATAGCCATCAGGACCATGGGATTTATCATTAGGCATGGAGAATAAGACTTTCTTTATCTCCTCAGTTGTTACTTCCTGAACGAGTTCTGCAGCAACAACACCAGAACATCGAAAAGGGAGTATCTTCTCCAACTCCTCAACTGAAATACCTTCAAAATCTGCAGGCTTGTGCTGTAGAAATTTTCGAAAGAATCTTTCAGTGTCAGCTTTAATTTCTTCTTCTTTCGTCACTGTATTACCATTAGCAGAGATGATTTCTTTGATAGAATTTCTCATTGCTCTAACTGTAGCTGCTCTATGATAAACTCTATTATTTTGTCTCCTACCCGAAGCCAATGGAGCTTGGATTTTTGTTTTAGAAACTTCTCCTCCAGAATAGACACCTTCTCGCATCTCTGCACTGCTTCCAGCTCTGCTTTCATTTTTTCATCTGAGAGGGAGTTTAAACTTTTTTCTTGCTTCACACTGAGATCCACCAAAGCTTCCTTTGATTTCTTTGTGAGATTGCCCAATCTCTCCTTTGCAAGAGTACATATCTCTGGCTTCAAAAGTTTTAGTTTCTTACTAAACCGATGCGTCAAAGAGGTAGACATGAAAATGGGAACAGTGTGTCTCCAATACTCTTGTACCATTGGCCTGAACTGCTCCATCTCTGCCACCACGTTTACAAACTTGAATGGCCTCTTTGGTCGTGGTTTCTCTGCTAATAACTGAATTCTACATCTTAAGTGATCCGAGCACCCACCTCCTTCGAAAACACTATAAGACTGAGCAAATAGTCGCAACCAGTGATCATTGATTAAAACTCTATCCAACTTCTTCGATATTCTCCCTTTTGTTCTTCCATTATTCCGAGTAAAACAAGTTCCATGAGAAGAAGAATCATGAAGGGAGCAGTATTGAACTACATCTTCAAACTCTCTCATTCCCGGAGAACTTACAATATTTAATAAATTCTCATCATTGCTTACTGTCTCGTTGAAGTCTTTGTTAAAACACGTGCTTCTCATTGTTGGCCGGTGATGGTAGGTTGGCCGGTGATGGTAGGTTGGCCGGTGATGTTGGGCAGCCACCATTTTAGACAATGGTTTTGTCAAAGATGGTGAGCTCACCAACCTCCTCTCCATCCCTATAAAAGGAGAGCCATGGTGAAATCATTTCATCATCCCAAACACAAAAAAATCACAGAGAAGAAGAGGAACGTGAGAGAGAGAAGAGAGAAGAGAGAAGAAAAAGAAGAGAGAAGAAAAAAAAAATTTTTTTTTTTTGTCTTTTTCTTGAGATATTTTTTTGCGGGTATTTGGGATCGGGTTGAGAGAAAATTATTTAGAGAGTTTGGATATTTTTTCTCCTGTTATAACGAGAGAATTATTTATCAGTTTTCTCCGTTATAATAGAGAGGTTGTAACTCCTATTATTTTCCTCGGAATAAATTCTTCTACCTTGTCCGTGGTTTTTCCCCTTTGGGGTTTTCCACGTTAAATCCGGTGTTCCATTTATTGCACTATTTCTCAAATTATTAGCTGCGACCCTGCTCTATCCGGTCCGATTTCTACAACAAGTGGTATCAGAGCCTGGTTTCGTTATTCTGGAAGAAGCAATGGCGGCAAAATTTGAGATCGAAAAATTCAACGGCAGCAATTTTGCGCTGTGGAAGTTGAAGATGAAAGCTATTTTGAGGAAAGATAGCTGCTTAGCGGCCATTAGTGAAAGGCCGGCTACATACACAGATGATGATAAGTGGAACGAGATGGACGGGAATGCTATTGCAAATCTTCATCTTGCACTTGCAGATGGAGTGTTGTCAAGCATTGAGGAGAAGAAGACTGCAAAGGAGATATGGGATCACCTTGCAAAATTGTACGAGGCCAAGTCGCTGCACAACAAAATTTTCCTTAAGAGGAAGCTTTATACTCTACGGATGGCGGAATCTACTTCAGTGACGGAGCACATCAACACCTTGAATACTTTATTTTCTCAACTCACTTCGTTGAGCTATAAAGTAGAATCACAGGAGCGTGCTGAGCTTCTACTTCAAAGTCTACCAGATTCATATGATCAACTCATCATCAACTTAACAAATAATGTCTCCACCGACAGTCTAGTCTTTGACGATGTTGCAGCTGCGGTTCTGGAAGAAGAAAGTCGGCGCAAAAGTAAGGAAGACAGACGAGAAACTCCACAAGTGGAGGCATTGACGGTGATGAGAGGAAGATCAATGGAGCATGGCTCAAGTGGGAGTCACAAACATGGTAGATCAAAGTCAAGAAGTAAGAAGATTTATAAATGCTACCACTGTGGCAAGAAGGGTCACTTGAAGAAGGATTGTTGGGAATTAAAGAATTCCAACCCTCAAGGAAATGTTGCAAACACTTCAGATAATGGAATAGCCCTGTGTTGTGAAGCAGCAATTTCAAGCGATAACAGAAGAAGGTTCGCTGATATATGGTTGTTCGACTCAGGAGCTACATATCACATGACCTCTAGAAGAGATTGGTTCCATCAATATGAACCCATATGTGGAGGATCTGTGTACAGTTGCAATGATCATGAGCTTAAGATTGTTGGCACTGGGTCCATTCAGATGAAGATGTATGATGGTACAATTCGTACTATTCATGAGGTGCGACACGTGGAAGGCCTGAAAAAGAATTTATTATCTGTGGGGCAACTCGATGAACTCGGTTGCAAAGTTGAAGTCGAGAATGGAACTCTAAAAGTAATTAGAGGAGCAATTGTGCTTATGAAAGGAGAGAAGATAGCTGCGAAGTTATACATGTTAAAAGGAGAAACTCTGTCAGAATCAGAAGCATCTGTTGCTTCAAGCTGTTCCAGTGAGAAGGCTACAACGGTGTGGCATCAGAAACTTGGGCATATGTCGGAACAAGGCATGAAAATTCTTGCAGAGAAGAAGTTACTTCCGGGTCTCACAAGGGTATCATTATCCTTTTGTGAGCATTGTATTACAAGCAAGCAGCATCGGTTGAAGTTTAGCACATCGAATTCTAGAAGTAAAGCAGTTCTAGAATTGGTTCACTCTGATGTGTGGCAAGCACCAGTTACATCACTAGGAGGAGCGAAGTACTTTGTGTCCTTCATCGATGATTATTCTAGGAGATGTTGGGTGTATCCTATCAAGAGTAAGGCGGATGTGTTTTCAGTCTTCAAAGTTTTCAAAGCACGGGTGGAACTTGAATCTGAAAAGAAGATCAAGTGTTTGAGGTCAGATAATGGAGGTGAATACACTAGTGATGCATTTATCAAATTCTGTAAAGCAGAGGGCATCAAAAGGCAGTTCACTACATCATACACTCCTCAACAAAATGGAGTGGCAGAGCGGATGAACAGGACTCTGTTAGAAAGAACAAGAGCAATGTTGGGAGCTGCAAGCTTAGAGAAGAAGTTTTGGGCAGAAGCAGTCAACACCGCCTGTTATGTGATAAATCGGTCGCCATCAACGGCAATTGAGTTGAAGACACCGATGGAGATGTGGACAAGTAAGCCAGTAGACTATTCAGACCTCCATATATTTGGGAGCCCAGTGTACGTGATGTACAATACTCAAGAAACTACAAAACTAGATCCAAAATCTAGAAGGTGCTTGTTCTTGGGATATGCTGATGGAGTGAAGGGGTATCGCCTGTGGGATCCCACTGCCCACAAGGTTATAATCAGCAGGGATGTTATCTTCACAGAAGATAAAAAGATCGAAGAAGAAAATAGCAGTTCAAAAGAAAGGTCAGAGATCGTAGCAGTACGGGTGGAAAAAGAGAATTCTTCTGAAGCAACACCAGAACACGAGGATGAAGAACTTGCTGAGTCTGAAGAAGAACTTGGTAAAGGAAAGCGTGTAAGGACTACACCAGCCTGGCACAAAGATTATGATATGAGCTGCAATGTTGCATACTGTCTTTTAACTGAGGACGGGGAGCCATCAAATCTTCAGGAAGCAATGAGCAGTCCAGATGCATCTCAGTGGATGGAAGCAATGCAAGAAGAAATTGAAGCTCTACATAAGAATAAAACTTGGGAGCTTGTATCATTACCACCAGGAAGAAAAGCCATTGGAAACAAATGGGTATATAAGATCAAGCGAAATGGTGATGACCAAGTGGAGCGGTATCGTGCTAGATTGGTGGTGAAAGGATATGCTCAGAAAGAAGGCATCGACTTTAATGAAATCTTTTCACCTGTGGTTCGGCTCACAACAGTTCGGATGCTGTTGGCAATGTGTGCTACATTTGACTTACATCTAGAGCAGTTAGATGTGAAAACAGCTTTTCTTCATGGCGATCTTGAGGAAGAAATTTATATGCTCCAACCAGAAGGTTTTGAAGAAAAAGAAAAGGAGAACTTGGTTTGCAGGTTAAACAAATCTCTGTACGGTCTAAAGCAGGCGCCAAGATGTTGGTACAAGAGATTTGATTCCTTCATTATGAGCCTTGGATACAGCAGACTCCATGCAGACCCTTGCGCATATTTCAAGAGGTTTGGTGAAGGAGAGTTCATTACATTGCTGCTGTATGTAGACGACATGTTGATAGCAGGCCCCAACAATGATCGTATCAATGAATTGAAGGCACAATTGGCTAGGGAGTTTGAGATGAAGGACTTGGGACCAGCAAACAAGATTCTAGGGATGCAAATTCACCGAGACAGAAATAATAGGAAGATTTGGCTTTCACAGAAGAATTATTTGAAGAAAATCTTGCGGAGGTTCAACATGCAAGATTGTAAGCCAATTTCTACCCCACTTCCTATTAATTTCAAGTTATCCTCCAATATGAGTCCTAGCAGTGAAGAAGGAAGGATGGAAATGTCTCGAGTACCGTATGCATCAGCAGTGGGTAGCTTAATGTTCGCAATGATTTGTACACGACCTGACATTGCACAAGCAGTGGGAGTAGTAAGTCGGTACATGGCGAATCCTGGTAAAGAGCACTGGAATGCTGTAAAGAGGATCCTAAGATACATTAAGGGTACCTCGGATGTTGCATTATGTTATGGAGGATCAGACTTTATTGTCAGAGGCTATGTTGATTCAGATTATGCAGGAGATCTGGATAACAGCAAATCCACAACGGGTTATGTGTTTGCACTTGCTGGCGGAGCTGTAAGTTGGGTTTCAAAACTACAGTCGATTGTGGCGACATCAACAACTGAAGCAGAATATATAGCAGCTACACAAGCTAGTAAAGAGGCAATGTGGTTGAAGATGGTAATGGAGGAACTCGGGCACAAACAAGAGAAAATTTCTCTCTTTTGTGACAGTCAGAGTGCCGTGCATCTAGCAAGGAATCCAGCCTTTCATTCAAAAACCAAACATATACGAGTCCAGTATCACTTCGTTCGTGAGAAAGTGGAAGAGGGCACGGTGGATATGCAGAAGATTCATACGAAAGAAAACGTAGCAGATTTTCTAACGAAAGCAGTCACTACTGACAAGTTTATTTGGTGTCGATCCTCTTGTGGCCTGATGGAGACGTAAGCAACATGAGATGACAAGGTAGAAAGAATGGTGTGAAGATCCGATTGATCCTCAATCAAATCTTCAAGTGGGAGATTGTTAAAACACGTGCTTCTCATTGTTGGCCGGTGATGGTAGGTTGGCCGGTGATGGTAGGTTGGCCGGTGATGTTGGGCAGCCACCATTTTAGACAATGGTTTTGTCAAAGATGGTGAGCTCACCAACCTCCTCTCCATCCCTATAAAAGGAGAGCCATGGTGAAATCATTTCATCATCCCAAACACAAAAAAATCACAGAGAAGAAGAGGAACGTGAGAGAGAGAAGAGAGAAGAGAGAAGAAAAAGAAGAGAGAAGAAAAAAAAAACTTTTTTTTTTTGTCTTTTTCTTGAGATATTTTTTTGCGGGTATTTGGGATCGGGTTGAGAGAAAATTATTTAGAGAGTTTGGATATTTTTTCTCCTGTTATAACGAGAGAATTATTTATCAGTTTTCTCCGTTATAATAGAGAGGTTGTAACTCCTATTATTTTCCTCGGAATAAATTCTTCTACCTTGTCCGTGGTTTTTCCCCTTTGGGGTTTTCCACGTTAAATCTGGTGTTCCATTTATTGCACTATTTCTTAAATTATTAGCTGCGACCCTGCTCTATCCGGTCCGATTTCTACAACAGTCTTGTGGTGCCTCTGATATCAGCCCATAATTCTCTTCTTTCCTCCTTTGTATTCTTCGCATAAACCACTGAATAAAAAAACTCTTTCCCATCTTCCAATAGAACAGAGACTGTTATGATTTGATCACTCTTAAACAGGGCGTAACTCTTATCTTCGGACTCCATACCAACCATATTCGACCAAGAACATTGTGTTCATAGTTGTTTATCTACAACCAGTCTTGAAAGACATTGTCACAGATATTTGTACATCTTTCTTCCTTCACTCGTGCTTCTAAAACTCCTCGAAACTGAAAATCTCTTTCTTATTACCCATCTCTTCAATACGGAATACTTATCTTTCTTGTTAAAACCTTTCACATTCCAAAAGAAAGCTGACATAATTATCTCTTTTTGGTGGTTCTTCTTCTACCTGCAGTGCTAAGATTAGCAGTAGCAGTGATCGAATCAGAATTTTCACCCTCCTTTATTTTAGCATTTCGAGGAAGATAAGGCCTAAGTGTTAGTTACAAAAACGTGTTCCTCATGTTGGACGGCATGGACGGCATGGACGGCGTGGACGGTGGCCGTAATCAAAGAAAACGGCTTGGTGATTTGTCAACAATCGTGAGCTTCACCAACCCCAAGCTTCTCCTATAAATACCCAAGGTGAAGGTGAAGAGAGAGGCATCCCAAAATCCAAAGAGAAAGAGAGAAGAAGAGAAGAAGAAGAACTTCTTCGTGAAGAAAAAAAAAAAAAAACTTTTTTTTTCTTCGGGTGTGAGTTGAGAGCTTTGTAAATTCTCCCGGGTTAATAATAAAAGACCTGTAGCAGGTCCGGAGACGTAGGCACGATTGGCCGAACTCCGTTAACAATTTTGTGTGTTTTCTTCCCGCTCCCACAAATTCTGATTTTTCCGCAAGGAAATTTGACCCGTATTTCCTAACAACTGGTATCAGAGCTACAGTGAGTTACTATTTAAAATAGTGGGTTACTGTTCACAAGAATAGTGATTTCGTGAATAGTGAATTTTGTCGGTAACATCGGTTCATCGACGGAGGTGTTTTAAACACGGTGGTTTCAGAAACGATGGGAGGCGAAGACGGTTCAGCACACGGTATCGGGAAATTTGATGGTACAGACTATGCATTTTGGAGAATGCAAATTGAAGATTATCTGTACGGACGGAAGCTTCATCAACCACTGAGCAAGAAGCCTGAGAAGATGGATCAGGCTGAGTGGGAGCTCCTTGACAGACAAGTTCTGGGTGTTATAAGGCTAACACTGTCGAAGAACGTTGCTCACAACGTTGCGAAGGAGAAGACCACTGAAGGGCTCATGAAAGTTCTCTATGATATGTATGAGAAACCTTCGGCAAATAATAAAGTGTTTCTCATGAAGAAGGTATTTCATTTGAAGATGGAAGAAGGTGGCCTGGTTGCCGCATATGTGAACGAGTTCAACACGATTGTCAACCAACTGTCATCCGTTGAAATCGAGTTTGATGATGAAGTGCGCGCATTGATTCTGTTGGCATCTCTGCCAAATAGTTGGGAGCCGATGAGGGCAGCGGTTAGTAATTCTGTCGGTACTCAGAAGCTTAAATTCAATGATGTTAGAGATCGTATCCTTGCTGAGGAAGTTCGAAGGATAGACTCCGGGGAAGCATCAACGAGCTCTGCTTTCAATGTGGAAAACAGAGGTAGAAACCAAGACAGAAGTAACCGGAGTAAAGGCAGATCGAAGTCAAGGAATGGATGGGGTCAGTCCAAACTCAGACAGCCTCCATAGTGCTAAAATTGTGGAAAGACAGGCCACATTAAGAAGAATTGCCGGGCACCACCGAAGAAGGAAGACAACACTAGAGGCGGAGCCAATGCAGTGACACGTGAAATCGCTGACGCATTGGTAGTGTCTGTTGATTCCCCGAGGAAAAGTGAAGCTCGTGATGCAGCTGGAAATAACACCAAAGCGTCAATCTCCTATGTCGATAGCCCAATAGATTCATGGGTGCTTGACTCAGGAGCGTCATTTCACACCACACCGCACCACAACATTATGGAGAATTATGTTGCTGGAAATTACGGAAAGGTATATCTCGCTGATGGATTACCTTTGGACATAGTTGGTATTGGAGATATCAATTTGAAGATGTCAGATGGACGGGTGTGGAAGATTACGAAGGTCAGACATGTGCCAAAGTTGATGAGAAATCTAATCTCGGTAGGTCAACTTGATGACACGGGGCACGATGTCAACTTTGGTGGTGGAGCCTGGAGAGTCAAGAAAGGTTCCATGGTGGTTGCTAGAGGTCATAAAAGAGGCACTCTCTATATGACGACGAGCTATCAAGACACTGTTGCTGTTGTCGAGGATGCCAAACAAACCAAGTTGTGGCATTGCAGATTAGGGCACATGAGTGAGAAGGGGATGAAACTCATGGTGGCAAATGGTGCTCTTCCAGATCTGAAGACGGTGGATCATCAGATGTGCGAAAGTTGTGTCCTTGGAAAGCAGAAACGAGTTAGTTTCTTGAAAGGGGGAAGAGAGCCAAAATCTGAGAAGTTAGAGCTGGTGCACACTGACGTGTGGGGACCCGCTCCTGTTGCATCGCTGGGAGGTTCATACTACTATGTGACCTTTATTGATGACTCCACAAGGAAGGTGTGGGTCTACTTCATGAAGAACAAGTCTGAAGTGTTCTCGGTTTTCAAGAGATGGAAAACCATGGTTGAGGTTGAGACAAATCTCAAGTTGAAGTGTCTAAGGTCTGATAATGGTGGTGAGTATATCAGCGGCGAATTCAAAAGAAACTGCACTGATAACGGAATCAAGATGGAGAAGACTATTCCTGGAACGCCTCAACAAAATGGAATAGCGGAAAGGATGAACCGAACCTTGAACGAGCGTGCAAGGAGCATGAGATTGCACTGTGGATTGCCAAAGACGTTTTGGGCAGATGCAATCAATACTGCAGCCTACTTAATCAACAGAGGACCGTCTGTGCCATTGGGATTTAAGATCCCTGAAGAAGCTTGGAGTGGAAAGAAAGTAAACCTTTCTTATCTAAAGGTATTTGGTTGCTTAGCTTATGTTCACATTGACGATGCTGCAAGAAGTAAACTTGACTCGAAGTCTAAGAAGTGTTACTTCATCGGTTATGGTGACACGGATTTTGGTTACCGGTTTTGGGATGATGAAAATAGGAAGATCATCCGCAGCAAGAATGTTGTGTTCAACGAAGAAGCGTTGTATAAGGATAAGCTAAGAGAAGGCTCGGAGAGGAAAGAGCCTGGAGCTGTTGACTTAGATGATATCCTGACACCAGGGTTGCCACAGGATACCCCAACAGCAGAAGAAGAAATCTCTCAAGACGAGAGTGGTGAGGCTGAAGAGAGTGATGATTCTGAAGTGGTCCCATATACACCTATCACGGAGTTACGACGGTCAAGTAGAGTCATCAGAAAGCCTGTAAAATTTTCTCCATCGCTCAACTACATTCTGCTCACAGACAGAGGAGAGACTGAATGTTATGAAGAGGCTATGCAAGTGGATGAGTCGATCAAGTGGGAGCTTGCAATGAACGACGAGATGGACTCATTGTTATCCAATCACACGTGGGAGTTAGCAGTTTTGCCTAAGGGGAAAAAGGCACTGCATAACAAGTGGGTCTACCGAATAAAAGAAGAACCTGATGGGAGTAAGCGCTATAAAGCGAGGCTTGTTGTGAAGGGATTCCAACAAAAAGAAGGCGTTGACTACACTGAAATCTTCTCCCCTGTAGTCAAGATGGTGACCATCAGAATGGTTCTTGGGCTGGTAGCACAAGAAGAGCTGCATCTTCAGCAGATGGATGTGAAGACGGCATTTCTTCACGGTGATTTGGATGAGGAAATTTATATGAAGCAAATCGAAGGCTTTGAAGTTAAAGGGAAAGAAAGCCTTGTTTGCAAGCTGAAAAGGAGTTTGTACGGCTTGAAACAAGCTCCAAGACAGTGGTATAAGCGGTTCGATAGCTTTATTAAAGGCGTTGGTTTCTTGAGGTGTGAGGCTGACCACTGTTGTTACTTCAAGAAGGTTCAAGAGTCCTACTTGATATTGCTCCTATATGTGGATGACATGCTAATAATAGGAGCAGACTTGCATGAGATCAATAGCTTGAAGACAAAACTCTCGGAAGAGTTTGCGATGAAAGACCTTGGAGAAGCAAGGCAGATTCTAGGAATGAGAATCACTAGAAGCAAAGAGGGTCTCAAGCTATCACAAGAGGAGTATGTGAAGAAAGTCCTCAAGAGATTTAATATGGATGACGCGAAGCCAGTCAGTACTCCTCTGGCGAATCATTTTCGGTCATCCAGAGAACAGTCTCCAAAGACGGAAGACGAGATGGAATATATGGATAAGGTTCCATATGCTTCTGCTATAGGCAGCCTAATGTACGCGATGATATGTACAAGGCCAGACATTGCACATGCAGTGGGAGTCGTCAGCAGATTTATGAGCAATCCAGGAAATGAACACTGGGAAGCTGTTAAGTGGATTTTCAGATACATGAAAGGAAATCCAAGCCTTTCACTATGTTTCACGAAGTCTGAGACGGGATTGCAGGGATATGTTGATGCTGACAATGGAGGTGACATTGATAGCACGAAGAGCACAACTGGATATGTCTACACTTTTGGCGGTACTGCAATTTGTTGGGTTTCAAAGTTGCAGAAAATTGTATCTCTATCAAGCTGTGAAGCTGAGTATGTTGCGGTGACGGAGGCAACAAAAGAGATGATATGGCTACAATCTTTTCTAGAGGAGTTAGGCCATGACCAAGGGAAAAGTGTATTGTACTGCGATAGTAAAAGCGCCATCGACTTGGCAAAGAATCCGGTTTACCATGCTCGGACGAAGCACATACATCGGAGATATCATTTCATCAGATCAGCGATAGAAGATGAAGTGTTGGTGCTTGAGAAGATCCCAGGGAGTAAGAATCCGGTAGACATGCTGACGAAGGTCGTGCCGTGTGAGAAGCTGAGGTTGTGTGAAATCTCAGTTGGCTTGTTGGAGTAACAAGCTGAGAAGACCTGCTACATTGATCAAGGTGTGAAGACAGATTGAAATCAGTCTTCAAGTGGGAGATTGTTAGTTACAAAAACGTGTTCCTCATGTTGGACGGCATGGACGGCATGGACGGCGTGGACGGTGGCCGTAATCAAAGAAAACGGCTTGGTGATTTGTCAACAATCGTGAGCTTCACCAACCCCAAGCTTCTCCTATAAATACCCAAGGTGAAGGTGAAGAGAGAGGCATCCCAAAATCCAAAGAGAAAGAGAGAAGAAGAAGAGAAGAAGAAGAACTTCTTCGTGAAGAAAAAAAAAAAAAACTTTTTTTTTCTTCGGGTTTGAGTTGAGAGCTTTGTAAATTCTCCCGGGTTAATAATAAAAGACCTGTAGCAGGTCCGGAGACGTAGGCACGGTTGGCCGAACTCCGTTAACAATTTTGTGTGTTTTCTTCCCGCTCCCACAAATTCTGATTTTTCCGCAAGGAAATTTGACCCGTATTTCCTAACACTAAGCTGTCTCTCCTCACCTTTTTCCTTATATATAGCTTCCTCATATTGTTGAGCAATAGGAACCTGTTCAATCTCCCCCTTCTCTTTTTCAAGATTGTCTGAGACTTGAACTTGTTCCTCATTCAATACTTTTTCAATTCCGCCATTCTCTTCACCATCTTCATTATCCAGTACAGCAAACCTCGAGGGAGAGACAATAAATGTGCTTCCTGTAGGCTTACTATTACTTGATCGACCTATCTTTGTAGGTGATACATCAGACCAGTTTCCTCCCTTTACCTCTTGTACATCTAAAACTTCGAGTTCTCCTCCATCTTGACTATCAATCTCAGTCTCCTTATTCTCCATCATCTCCCTCTCTTTCTCCCTCTCCTTCTCAGTCTCAGACTCCTTTTTCTCCTCCATCTCCTTTTCCTTCACCTTCTCCACCTCAGACTCCGCTATCTCCTCTATTACCTTCTCTACAACCACTTCCCTCTCCTTCTATCTCTCATTTCCATCTCCTTATCCTCCACCCCTGTTTTCTTTAGAATCTTGACCACTCCGTTTGCCTTGCATTCTTAAGTAGCATGCCCCCACTTCGTAAAAATATTACATCTTGTTGCCTTGGTAACCAAGGGTAGATAAACTCCACCTCAGCGTCAACTCCCAGCTTTGATGTAAAGCGATGAGTTTTGGGGAAACCGTTTTCCTACCTCTGCTTCTACGAAGACCTTTGCTTCTTCAAAACTGGTGCATAATATTGTTTCCGGATGCAAGCACTTTGGTTTTCCCACTGCACTAGCTATAAACCCCAGCCCCTCCAACGAAAACATTCTTTGTGGAACATTTTTGATCTTAATCAACATTGGGATTGTTTTGATCTCAGTTTCCTCCTCTTCCTCCACTGCGGCTGCCCATTTGGAAACAACCATAGGCATACCAGCAATGTTCCACATTCCTCTACGGACTGTTCTGTTTCTCGTTGCTTCATCCTCGATACAAAACTTAATCATAGTCTCATTCATCTCGTAAGCGTCGATCCGAATAGCTTGTTTCCCAAAGGCGAAATCTTGTTCACTATAATGTGCACTCGGGGAGCCGTCGTTGGGAATTTCCCTACCAGTAGATCATCCCATAATGGGACTGTATTCTGAATCACCTCATCCGGTACTTCCACCAACTCTTTGTAGAAGTCGGAAAACCAAATTGACATAAACGATTTAAACAAATCGATGTTAAGGAAATATACGATTCAATAGACGAAATGAAAACTTAGTTGAAAAAACGCTTTAAAAAAATAGACCATGGAGTCGTGACGAATCTCTTTTCTTAACTCTTAATTTTCGCTTCGTAGTGAGACGGACATGTACGAATTAGTGTCCCAAGATACAATCATGATAGACGACTCTCGCTTCACCCGTGAATGTCTCTAACAAACTAATAATCTACGAAAAACTCTCTATCTAATAAACTTACGCTTAGGGATTTCGATTGCTGGTTTTCATTCTAAAAAACTTGAGAAATGAAGAAGACGAGTCAGGTTTACTTAAAGAAAAAGACGAGAGCCACTTCCCGTAACAACTGCAGCACGTGGGTGGAAATCTCGCCGAGATCGAGGAAGTTGAGTTTCGAAAACTTACTTCTCAAGACTCTCTCTTTTCTCGTTTAAATATCTGAGAGGAAAAACTGCGTGACGTTTTTTATTTGTTAGACAAACTACTTGTCGTTTTAAAATGAAATGCATGTTATTTAGAAACAAATTGCATGTTGTTTTTGTTCGAAATGGGCAAAATATTTAGCTTAATTTGGTCCAAAAAGAATTTTATTGAGAAACTTGAGAAATGAAGAAGACGAGTCGGGTTTATTTAAAGAAAAAGTCGATAGCCATTTCCCGTAACAACTGTTGCACGTGGACGGAAATCTCGTGGAGATCGATAGCTATTTCTCAAGACTCTCTCTTTTTCGTTTAAATATCTGAGAGGATAAACTGCGTGACATCTTTTTATTTGTTAGACAAACTGGTTGTCGTTTTAAAACGAAATGCAAGTTGTTTTGAAAAAAAATTGCATGTGGTTTTGGTAGAAATGGGCCAAAACATTAGGCTTAATTTGGTCAAAAAAGAATTTTTTTGGACCGGAGGCCCTCCACCAAGACCAAGACCAAGCCCACGCCGATCTGAGCCTGACAATTTCCTTGAGTCGTTTACACACTCATATCACATGAACTTATATATATTGCTCATCTCTTCTTCTCTTAAGCGATGTGAAACAATTTCCCATTTCCATCTCTTCCTTTAATTGACATTTTAGGTTGGGCTTACAGCATTTAAGCCCATGTTATTTACATTTCCATTAAAAGCCATTAGGATTATAATAGTCCAACACTTCCCATCCTTAATTACATGTTCCTTTAGGGTTGAGTTTGCTTGCACAACTTTCACCCAAGATTTCTTCAAAGTGGCTTTTTTTGGACCTCTGATGATGAGCTACTACTCTCTCCTATTGTTTCTGGTTGTTTTAACGGTGAGACTCAGGCGATAGAATCTCCGGACTCCATTCCTTGGGGTGACGGCAAACCAAAACCCTAATCTCCCTTCTGGTCGCACTCGTAAAGACTTTCCCAATATTTCTTGATTTTGATTGTGTTAGTTCCATCGAGATTCTTACGCTGGGGAAATTCTTCCTTTGCACGAGGTGTCAAGCAAGATCGTCTTAACATCAATATATGCCCCGTATCTGCCTCCAGTTCACTAGATTCTTCTAGGTCTGGTATCTCTTCTTCTAGTTCGAGCTCTACATCTTACCCAGATGCATCTAATAAGAGACTATTGAATCCATATTCGGTTGATCAGGTAGGAAATATAAATGATCAGAGAATTTTGTATTAATAGTCAAGAATACCAAGTTCGGAAATCACAAGAACTTAAAGAAATCGTCTAAACGAGATCGTCTAAGCGAATTCTTTTCACAAGTTTTCTGGTCGTCGGAAACAAGCTCGTCCTAGATAGGAGAAGTCGTTTTGAACTTCTACTGGTAATTTTTCTGGTAGTCGGAAGCGAGCTCATCCGGAATGGAGAGATCGTCTTGGACTTTTGTGTCTGCGTCTTTCTTGATGACTTTGACACCTCCTTTTATGGTGAAACTACAATTTTGTTTTTAGTAGAATCCTTAATGGGTCGGGTTCGATTTTGGGCCTGGCAATAAGTGGGCTTTATGCTAGGCCCATCTCCAACATAGACCAGGACGAGTGCGAGTAGGGAAATTGGACTGTCTATGACCAATTTCGTTGCAAGAAAAACAACGTAAATGGCTTGTGCGCTGAATTTCTATCGGAGCTGTAACCAATTCCGTTTTTGGTTGTGCTGTCTCTGATGGCACCTTAGAAGGAGAGCTGGAAACAGGTCGAGTCCGAGTAGAACTCCAAGATGAAAAGTTAGCTTTGGTTTGGGCTTCCACTGTTAAAGCTTGTTGATGTGCTTCTGCAACAGTTAAGGGATTGAACAACATCATTGTATGTTAAATTTGTTGTCCTAGTCAACGCGTAAGACGAGCCACCAGCTGTTGCTCTGAATCTTGTAAATCAATTATGTTTAATAACTGAAAAAATTCCGTAGAATATTCTTCTACCGAACGAGCTTCTTGTCTGAGATTTTGTAACTTTAAGAACATGAGATGTTCATAATTGTAGGAGATAGGTTAACACCTACTTCCAAGAGCCCAAGTAACGACAGGCCCGGGCTGTGAAGACTAAAACGACGTAGTTCTGGCAGTTCCCCAATCGACGAATAAAGCTAAAATGACCAGCAGCCCGGTCGTTTTTGCCGAAGCCCATTTCGACTAAGGCCCAGATAGGAATCGACCTAGGGCATCAACGGCCAGTGACTTATAAAAAGAAGGGGAGAACATCACACGGAGGGGGAGAAAAATACAAAACACATACCAGGCGGCTAGAATTAGGTTTTACATTGTTTCCAAATTTGGACTGTCTTATAAACACCTTTCGACTTACTAATAATAAAAAGCTTTTCCCTCTTTACGACTTAGACTTCAAGTCTGTCTCTTCTTAAGTCATCTTTGAAGAACCCACCGACGAGTTCCGTCGACCCTAACTCTCAGTCAGAACTCAGTTCAAACAGTTGGCGCCCACCATGGGACCTTCAGAGTAACAAAAACTAAAAGATGGGTTCTAGTCACGATGATTCGACCTCCGGTGAAGACGCGAAGCTCCCGTACTCGCTCCAGTCGCAGCCACACCGGACGAACCCGCTTACCTCAACGCCATTATGGAGTGGCTCGCCCAACAGGACCCGCGCAGAGAGCGACCACCGAACAGCTCGCCGCATTAGCGGCCATCCTCGCCCCTCTTACTGCACAACCCAGCGCCCCGACGACCATGATTCGTCGGCATCTGTTTAACACGACCACAAACCAGGCTCCTAGAATACAAAGCCAGGACGCGGGAGCAGGCCCACAGACCCTCGCGCAAACTTCCGACGGGACAAACGTCCAGGCCTCCAACGGTCCTGACCCGCATACAATCCGAGAGCTCACCGAAATCAAGCTGTCGCTCCAGGATATCCACTAAAAGATCCACTGCGTCACGACTTCGGCACCTCAGATCGAGTGCGTCCTCGCGGATACCCTCCACACTCCATTCTCTCCACAGATAACGGGTGTCCGACTGCGCCCAACAGAGAAGTTCTATTTGCCGTCGTTCTCCGGAAACACTGACCTTATTGAGCAGGTCACGTCATTCAACATAGCAATGGGACGCGCACATTTTACACCGGAGGAGAAGGATGCCGGCTACTGTCAGCTCTTTTTCGAGAGTCTCGAAGGAGCAGCCCTCAATTGGTTCTCCCAACTCCCCGAGAACTCTGTGAGCAGCTTTCACGATCTCTCGAGTGCGTTCCTTAAGCATTACATCATGTTCACACGACAAGGAGCCACCGCATCCGACTTATGGAACCTCTCTCAATCGTTCAGCCAAAGTCTTTGTGATTTCATGGAGAAATTCAAGGCCATTGTCTCAAAGGTCGACATTCCCGACAACATCGTCGTCGATGCTCTAATGAACACCCTCTTTGTTCACTCAAAGTTCCGAGATGACCTTTACCGAAACCCGACGACCTCGCTTCAGGATGCAATCGCCCGATCCAATAATTTCATCCGCATGGAGGAAGATACGCGGACAATAATCCATAAGCAGAATGTTGCTAAGCAGGTAGCAGCTAAAACTTCGGATACACGTCAGGAACCGCGTCAACACACCGCCAGCGACAAGACGAACCAGAAAAAATGATTCATCTATGCCGTGAATGACGACGAGCACCCTGGGCCGGCAGTAGTCATCTGAGAAAAAGGCTGGAACCAATGGGAGAGAGATTCCAACGGGAAAGCTCCCGCCTCCCCCGAAACGTCTAACCACTGTACCAGCTCGAATCCAGGTTATCTTGATCTCAGAAAATACTGCGACTACCACAAAGTCAAGGGACATGACACCAAGGAGTGCAAGCACCTACTCGAGCCCTTACTATCCTCATACGTTAAAGGCACCTAAAATGTTGAGCCGCCGAAGCAGAAACCGAAAATTATAAAGAGCTGGAGCAAGTGTAAGGAACTAAAAGTACAAAGACCAAAGAGTAGGACTTCCCAAGGTGAACGCCGGTAGGACGACAAAAAACAATGCGAGAAACGAACGAGAGATCGGGGATGTATCACCAGACGAAGAGCAGCCAAAGCACAGGCGTCGCATTAACGTCATATTGAGCAAGTCAAGCTCCCCGAACGATGAAACACAATTAGGCACGACCAACGACTTACGATCCAGCCTAAAACGGCGCGAGCACTCTCCACCCCAAGCCGACACCTTCAACGGGCCGAACGACTTGCGACACGTGCTCAAGCGAAAGATCGCCCTCCAAATGTAGACGT
Organism: Moricandia arvensis; assembly: GCA_905132765.1. Classification (NCBI taxonomy): domain Eukaryota; kingdom Viridiplantae; phylum Streptophyta; class Magnoliopsida; order Brassicales; family Brassicaceae; genus Moricandia; species Moricandia arvensis. The sequence continues at coordinate 19,395 of CAJHQP010002015.1, read as the reverse complement.
GCCCGTTGATCTACAAAGTACGATCAGACCGCGTTCTGTGGATGTGTGGGACCAACTAAACTCAAAGGCCGAATACCTCAGGATCAAGCTCAATCGCCATAAGCAGTCTGACCTACGCCAAAAACTGGAAAAAGGAGGGGGTCAAAATACCGACTTGTGTCGAAGATTTATCCGCGGATTTGCGGAATCAGCTCGAAGCACGACGCGCCTTACGTATCGGCATTATTATGGGAGGATCATCCCCTTGCGACGCGATTCAGTCCGATCGGTCAAGGATTATAAGCGACAAGCGGCAACTTCGCAAAAATGGCCAACCAAACCTGAGAATGATTAGCAGATCACTTTCTCGTCCGCCGACGCGATCCACGTCCATATTCCGCACAATGACCCGCTTTTGGTCGAACTTGGGATCGGCGAATGTCAAGTCACCAAAGTCCTTATCGATACAGGAAGCTTCGTCGACCTCATCTTCCGCGAAATGCTGGATAAGATGGGAGTCGACTTGCGAGACATTAAACCCCCCTCTCGCTCCCTGGCCGGTTTTAACGGCGCGTCGGAAACCATGATAGGCACAATCCACCTGCCACTTTACGCATGCAGCATAAACAGAACTGTCAAGTTCTCCGTCATCAGCACTAAAGCTCCGTATAACTTCATTCTCGGGACCCCCTGGATTCATTCTATGAAAGCAATATCGTCGACTTACCACCAGTCTGTCAAGTTCCAAGGTCCCGACGGAAGAATCCGAATGGTTCACAGAGATCAGCAGGCCGCATGAGATCTCTTAATAGCAACTGTGAAATTGCAGCGTTCGACCCTACATGTCAACATGGTCGCGCGGCCAATCCACAAAGTCTACCCGCAAAAAGAAGAAGTCCTCGAGATCCAGATTGATGACGCCGACCCAAGAAAAATAGTCCGTGTCGGGGCGCACTTGTCCAACGACATGCGCGACACGATCGTCACATTCCTCAAAGGGAATATGTCAACATTCGCGTGGACGACTTCCGTCAGGAAAGGAATCGGCCCTAGGATCGTATCCCACGACCTCAACGTCGACCCTACTTTCAAGCCAACACGGCAGAAGAGGCCCAAGTTGGGTCCCGAGCGATCAAAAGCGGTGAACGATGAAGTTGAGCTGTTACTCGCAGCCGGGTCTATCACAGAGGTACGTTACCCCGAATGGCTAGAAAATCCTGTTGTTGTCAAAAAGAAGAACGATAAGTGGCGAGTATGCGTCGACTTCACCGATCTCAACAAAGCTTACCCGAAGGACAGTTACCCGCTCCCGCACATTGATCGTTTAGTCGAGTCTACCACGGGAAACAGACTATTGTCTTTCATGGACGCATTCTCCGGATACAATCAGATAATGATGCATCCCGACGACCGCGAGAAAACCGCATTCATCACTGACAGAGGAACATACTGTTACAAAGTGATGCCATTCGTTCTCAAGAACGTGGGAGCGACTTACCAACGACTTGTTAACCAAATGTTCGCCACTGAGCTTAGAAACACGATGGAAGTGTACATCGAAGACATGCTGGTCAAATCCCTACGCGCCGACGACCACCCAGATCACCTACGCACCTGCTTCAAAACTCTGAACGAATACAGTATGAAACTTAACCCGACAAAATGCATCTTTGGCGTGATGTCGGGAGAATTTCTCGGCTACATCGTTACCCAAAGGGGAATCAAAGCAAACCCGAAACATATTTTGGCGATTCTCGAACTCCCCAGCCTGAAGAACAGTCGAGAAGTCCAGCGCCTAACCGGCAGGATTGCAGTGCTCAACCGATTCATCTCCCGTTCCACGGACAAGTGCCTCCCCTTTTACGAGCTGTTGTGAGGAAACAAGAAGTTCATATGGGATGACAAGTCCGAGGAGGCCTTTACTCCACTGAAACAATACCTAACGACTCCCCCGGTCCTATCTAAACCGGAAGAAGGCGATACACTGTACCTGTACATTGCGGTTTCCGAGACGGCAGTCAGAAGCGTCCTCATTAAAGAGGATCGTGGCGAGCAACGACCAATATTCTACACGAGTAAGTGAATGACAGATCCGGAAACTAGATATCCGACTCTTGCTGTCGTCACATCCGCAAGAAAACTACATCCGTATTTCCAGTCCTATACCATAGAAGTTTTAAGCAACCAGCCTCTCTGCAAGGTGATGCAAAACACCAACCAATCCAGACGATTATCGAAGTGGGCAATTGAACTCAGCGAGCATGAAATCATCTGAAAGAATCGAACAGCGGCCAAATCACAGGTTTTAGCAGATTTCTTGGTCGAGCTGTCTCCCGAACTGGAGAAGGATCTCGCACAGGCGACCAGAAATTGGATCAAAAGAAGAGAATTTAGAGTTCCAGAAGAAGAGAATTCTTATGGTTCAAATAAAGAGTCCAATTTTGGTGAAACCGATCAAGCTTGGTCCAGTGAAGAGGATGACTGTGATGGGTCATGGTCTGATGATGACTACTCTATGTCAGAGTATGGAGACGACCCTGATGAAGCATATCTTGAACCAAAACCACCTGATTACCCGAATGAAGACACCAGCCACCAAAGAGGATATGAGGGAGAAACTGAACCAAATATCAGTTTCATTGGAGGAGACGACTTCCCTGGAGATAATACAGAACGTGATGATCAAGAAGCTAATAAGGAAGATTCATGGCGAGAATAAACTGATTCTGAAGTCAGTTTAGAAGAAGCATGTGGGCAAGAAGAAAACTTTTCTGAAACTAGAAAAGCCTATGAACATGTTGATGGAGGAGAAGCATGTTTGCAATTTGGTAAAGAAGAAATTGGAGAAGAGTCTCATGCTGAGGGTGTACCCTGGTGTGAAGTACCCTACTCTGACAATGAGGATGAGTACCAAGACGAAACTGGTTCACAAACCAGTGTAGAAAACTCAGGGGAAGTATATGGAGAAAAGAATATCAACAAGACTTTACCAAAGAGAAAGAGACTTTAAGTGAGGCTGGAAGATTTGATGATCAGCCTGGATACATCAACTTTGCAGGCCACCATCTAGGACCAGAAGCATACTTGTGCTGGGAGAAAGATATGGAAAATTGGTTTGATTCTAATCAAATCCATGAAGAGGATACGACAGCAATTGCCGAAGACACTCTCACTGAAGATGTTTTTAGGCAGTGGGGAAGAGATGCTTATTGGCGACTTTTCTATGATGAACCAGCAGCTAATTGGGGAAAATGATGGATCTCTTGTATGAAGAGTATGTGAAAGGAGCTGGAGATGAGCTTTGGGATCAGATACGAGTCCATACTAATCCTAAACCAAAGCGGTTGATTTTGGCAACAAGGCCAAACCAAAAGTCTAAGCCCAAGAATGATCACGAACCTAAGCCAACCCAGCAGTCTCAATCCACCATCAGGGGGAAAACCTAATATCAAACACCAGAGAAGGTGGAGGGCGTGCAAGTAGATCCAACTCTACAACGCAAAGCTCAAGAGCAAAGCACCAAGCCCTTGCATAAGGTCAATGAGAAAAAGAAACCAAGTAAGTCTTCTAAATCTTCAAAACCAGAAGTACCCATTTGCTATATATGTCATGATAAAGGTCACTTTCCTGTAACATATTCAACTAGTCTAGTGGTGACTTCTCATTTTCTAGAAGTTAACTTGAATTCGACCAATGAAGTTATATCTCACTTGGTATGTAAATGTCCTACTTCTGGTATAATGCACTTGTCTTGCCCAAAGGAAGATTATGCAGGTCTCAACAAGGACCGTGAGGACGTGGGTTTAAGGTTAAAAAAAAGAATAAATCATCCATGAGCCAGACCCACAAGAGGAACTTAAACCAGCCACTAGCGATCCATTGAAACTAGAAGATGTTTTGGTTCAAGCACATGAGGATGTACAAAACAATTTAAGTAATTTAGTGTGCTCTGTTTTTGATACTTCCAAAGCCACCATGATATGCTTGTATAGTTCCTAAAGGTATGAAACCGGTACATCGTTTAGCAAAGAACCTATGAAGCAAAAGAAGGTTGTCTTAAAGAGAGATGACAAGGCACCACCGAAGGGCCATTCCTTGCTTAAACACCTATCTGGAGAAGATGGCATTACGGCCAGCAGTATCTTACTTCAATAAGAACCGCCTGACCAGTCAGCAAAAATACCAGCCGTGCGATTGGATGAACCAATCAGTCATCCAAATCAGGTAAGTGAAATTATCCCTTGTTCGATAATAAATGATTTAGATATTGAATATACTGATTTATTATGCCATGATGATTTTCAAGAAAGACTAGGATGTTTAGATAAATATGTAGGTCATAATTCTTGTCTTAGACCACATTTACAGGAGAATTCTGAAATTTTTCCATCTAGAGAAATTGGAATGCATCCAACTGATTTGTATGTTGATTATTCCATGATTGCGATCACACACTTGTCTCTTGCCAAAGATGTTGAATTTATGACAGGAACCAAAGCTAAAAATTCTAGAAGAGATTTACCAAAGAACAAGAACACATCAGGCTGGACCAGAGGAGTGAATATACCTATATGTCCAAAGAGGAACCACCAGATGCACCATGCATCACTAAATCGATATCCTAACAAGGTAAGACTCTAAAATCCCAAGAGAGGATGAAACCTAACTTGCTCTCTATTGGTGCAGGTTATACAGTTTCGAAATAGAAACCTTTTCAAGAGGTAGAGAATGAAGCGGCCATCAAACCAGCAGCTCGACCAGAGTCTCACCAAACTGTCCATACCAACCTGTTTAGAGGTTCCAGAACAAAGGTTCAGTAAAAGTAGAATCTCTTAATAACCAGACGGGATTTTGATGTGAAGCCAATTTTAACGTATCATAAACTCATCAAGGAAGAAATGAAGCTTGGAATTACCAGAAAATATTCACGGATCAAGGAGATATGGATTTTACCAAAAGGAGGTTCTCCAGCCCATCTATCTGCGAGTATCAGCCCTTAGAAGAGGATCTCAGCCTAACCAAGGAGTGGCCGATTATGAACTTTAAGAGGGGTCTTTTATAGATCCAAAAAGCCAAGAATTATGAGAAACGACCAACTATAATTGAAGATATAATCAGTTTCCCAAAACTGGTTATTGGGAGCCAAACTAAGGAAAAATTAGAAAATCACTTTGGCCAAACATCTCACAACCGAGATTACTCAACTATGTTACATTTCACATTCCCTAAGACTTCCATAGGACACATTCAACAACCCAGGAGAGCCGTACATGATTTTTACACACACCAGCAAACATGGGAATAAGAAGATCTTCATTTTGAATGACTTGCCTTTTCGGATTTATTCTTGCTTGGAGGAGTTAAGGACCAAGGGCTCTTTTCCCTTGAACCAGAAGATAACAAGATCAATGTGAGTTTATTCAGAAACCAGAGACTCCTACTTCGTGGATACAAAACCAAGATATCAAGATACAATATCAGATCTTCCAAATGGCTACAAATCAGCCTAACGGCTAGTTTATTAATAAAGACAAAGACCATTAGCTTTATTTTCGTGTATTTTATTTCTTTTCTAGAGTAGTAGAACGTTGTAGTATTCTCAGTATCAAGCATGTATAAGATCAGGTCATAGTTCATTGTAAGACACCCTTGATCATTGAAAGTAATAAGAAATTGTTTTCTACTTTTAACAAAATTGTGTATTCTTTGTTGTTAGTTCTTTAGTTCTAGGTGTGAGAATCACTTGGTGCTATTGAAGCCACATCCAGAGAGTCTTGTGAGATTCAAGTCAGTATGTTCGTCCACTGATTCAGAGAGTCGATCCTTATCTATCAATCCATTTCATCCATTGGCAAAGCTTGAGAGTGTTACACAACCAGCAAGCCTAGCTCCATTCCTTCTATCATCCGACCATCCATCTCATCTTATCACCTTGTTATTCTCTGTTTTGTTATAAGTGTCAGTTGCATCTCATTCATCTTTCATTCATTTCAGGTTATCAAGTTGGAATCAGTCTATTCGGACAAAACCTCATTAACCAATCAGGTCGACCCAGATTTTGGGTTGTATCAGGGTGCATGTGATCGGAGCCAATAGAGGTGCTCAGCCCACTCTATAAAATGGACCCTGGAATTTACGAACCGAGTCATGACCTCTTTCCATACTTCCATCAAATACTCACATAACAAGAACATAGGTTCTCTGGTTTCGTCATCCATAGAGCAAAGACATCATGTTGGCGAGATCATCATACTCCATGAGGCTAGTCTACTCCTGGTCAGGAATCTGTCTAGGTTTGCAGCCTACATGGTGAATGAATGTTTCATAAATCCTCCACTGAACCAAATCAAATCAGACCAAGGCTTGATACTCTGTCTCGGCCTCATCACTTCCCACGTTTTCTTGGCTGAAAAACCTGTGGCAGATCCATCTCCAACATCCCACTGATAATAGTTATCTGTTTGCGAGAGAGGGATGTGAATCGTCGTAAGGTAGGAATGCAGCTCAATCTCCCTGTCAGATCGATGGTGGGGATGCTTCCAGCCCGTGTCTGTGATTGCAGCTGCGGCATGAGCATTTTGCGTTGATTCTGAGTCTTCGGTGCCCTGAAGTTCCTAGATATTGAGTGAGTTGATTGAGAGGCGTCCAGTAGTCTTGCCAAACCAGCAGTAATGCCATTTCCCAGGAATGGCTAACATAAATTAATGGCATAACTCCTTAGATTAAGAATTTGTCTCCAGGTCCACGAGTGATGGGTGGAATCCTCTAGAGTCCAGAAGCTGTTGTCTTTTAAGTGTGTTTCACGATGCCAAAACAAAACAAAATGATTCATTTTTGGTTGGAAGGATCGAAATGAATCTTAGGCAAAGAACTCTATTCCAAATCGTGAGACTGCAAAGACCATATGTCATGATACCCTTGCCACAGTTTTTTATCAATGTCACCCACCGTAGGAACCAAGAGCATAACCCTTCAATCAGTTTGATACACCTTTTGGGGAGAACAAAAGTGGATATCCAGAAGTTGACAGTACCAAAGATAACCGATTTCAGAAGCTGCAGTCGGCTTGTTTCAACTACACTATTTTTGGTATTTAAATTTCTAGCTATGCATGTTTCTTTCTTTTCTTTGTCAACCTTTTGTTTTTGATTAAGCTCAAAGGAAAATTACAAGGGTCTAAAAAGGATCAATAGGAGCCTAAACACGTCAGCAACAAATTGAACAATACACAAAACACGTGCAATCATCTCAGAAGAAGATCTATCCGTGGCATCTTTAGGAGAAAAAGATTAACCGCTTCTCATCTAAAGTCTTCGACGACAGATTGGCTCTGGTCATCTTCTCCAGTCGCCATCTTCGTTCTTCATTTAGAAATAAGCTCCAAGAAATTTACTAAACCTAGATCATATAGGTTTAGGGTTAGGCGGCTAGGGAAACATTTTCTATATTGGTTTTGAATATTTTTTTTCCTAGTTGAAATAGGATTTTTACTCTTTTCATTTACCTAGATGACGGTTTATTGTAGGGAATCCCTTGTACTTTATGAATAACACAATACAAAGCAATATACGAACTCTCCATTCTTTTCTCTAAGTTTTACAACATGTTATCAGCACGATAACCTCTAAATCCCTAAGCTAAAAGATCCGACATAAACCCTAAATCTCTTACGATCACAAGAAAACCTAAATCCGTAAACTTCCATAAAACTTCAACGATCCAGCATGTCCCAAGCCAAGAGGACACACGAAGCTGAAAGGACACACATAGCCGCAAGGACACACGATCGTAAGGACATACAATCGCGAGGACACATCCGTGCGATCTTCCCTCTAACTCAATCTCTCTTGGTGGTCCATTAAAGACTTGTGGTTTAAGGTAAACACTAAGAACCCTAAATCTCAAAACCCTAATCAAAAATCTAATACTCAAATCGAATCCTTAAAACCCTAAAACCCTAATCGCATATTATGAAACCCTAATAATAAAATATGTCCAATTTTGTTGATTGATCTAATTGTTTATGAGATTAGGATCGATTGCTAGGTTGATTGGTTTTGCATGATTTATGATTTGTTTATAACCTAATCGAACCATATGTTATGCTAGTCTTGCTAAACTCATGTTTGAAATTGGTTGGTTGATTGATAGTCTTGCTAGAACCGGTATGCTAGAATATGATCTAATAGAATCCATATGATATAGATTGTCTTTGCTTGATCCGATTGTTTTGAGACTAAGGTCCAATTGCTAGGTTGATAGTTTTTGCATGATAGATGTCTTGTTTTATAAACTAGTCTTAACCGTATGATCTTGATAGAACCGGTATGCTAGGATTGCTAAATACATGCTTGGAATCCGATAAATTGTTTTTGCATGATCCGTTTGTTTTGTCTATATTGAGGTTATATGGTCCAATTTTTATATGCATATAGATCTCGAATGCTAGGTTGCATTATATCCATATAACCACATGATCATATAGAAATTGCTCTTTAGGATTTCCTTGTTTGGTCATAAGACTTGTGTGATATAACTGAATGACTTGTTTGCATCATTAGTATGGCCGAAATGAGATAGTATGCTAGGTTGATTGGTTTGCATGATTTATGTTTTATGACCGAACCCTAATCGATTGCTAAAACCTAATCTATCTAAATTAAATATGATCACATAGAACCCGTGTGCTAGTATTGCTAGATCCATGCTTCACATCAATTGTTTGATAGATAAATCCGATTGAATGCCTTTAGGATTGAAATCACATGATAGTTTATATTCGACCAACATGTTTAGGTTAAATACCTAGAATAGAATATGATCCTTGCATGATCCAATTGATTGTTTTGATTGAGGTTACATGAACATATAGATCACGTTTGATAGGCTTGCATGAACATACAGAAATCACTTGTTAAGAATGTCTTGGTCGAATGACTTTGATTGCATGGTCATATAAACTCTAGATCTAAAATATAAGAACATATGATTTCAGATGTCGAATCAACAACTTGGATTTTGCTGCCCTAAATCTCTCTGGTGACAATTACTTGCATTGGGCATTAGATACTAAGATTATCCTGAAATCAAAAGGTCTTGGTGAATGTATCACCGAGGACAATAATGCAAGTAAGAATGATAGATACAAAGTTATCCTAATAATTCGCCATCATTTTACTTAGAGTTTCAAAGATCAGTATTTGAGAATAGAGAATCCCTTAGACCTTAGGACATAATTGAAAACTAGATATAATCACCAAAGAACGGTGTTATTACCAAATGATGTGTATGATTGGAGGAATCTCATAATCGAGGACTACAAGTCCGTGGACGAGTATAACTCAGCCCTATTTAAGATAGTTTCTAAACTGAAACTGTGTGGTAAGGATATAACGGATAAGGATATGTTAAAAAAGACATTTTCCACCTTCCACACAAGTAATGTATTGTTACAATAACAATACCGTGAAAAGGGATTTACCACATATGCAAATCTGATCTCATGTCTATTGCTGGTTGAGCAAAATAATAAATTATTAATGATTAACAGTGAATTGAGACCTCATGGATCAACTCCACTACCTGAAGCCAATGTGGCCATAGAGGCAAAGAAAGAATATAACCACATCCATAACAATAGACCACTCAGCCAAAGGAACCATTATGGTCGAGGCTGTGGGCGATGACAAGGACGTGGTCGAGGCCATTATAATGCAGGCCGTGGTCGACCGAACCACTATGGCCATGGCCGATGGTATCAACCCAAATTCAGCCGTCGTTGAGACCAAGGTCGTGGTATCTCCTTTAAACCACAACACTCGACCAAATCAGTGTGCCATAGGTGTGGGATGGATAATCATTGGGCTAAAACATGTAGGTTTCCCAAATATCTTGTTGACCTTTACCAAGATAGTTTAAAAGGGAAGAATCCTGAAGCCCACTTGGTCTATCAAGATGGTGAAGATGATTTTGATCATGAAAATGATGATCTTATAGAATATGAAACTTCTGATTGCCTAAAAGAATCCAGTTGATTTCGACATCTAAAACTTTTGTGTTTTGTTTGTTATATGATTTCTTTGACTGATTGCTTTGTCTGGTTTTATTTAATAAGATGAATGATGAAACGCTAATATAAAAACAAATTGCGGGTATATAGAGCCTAATTTAGGGCCACGACCAGGCATGTATATTATTGCCGGAAGGACACGCATCTAGAGATATTTGATGCTTTATATTCACTCAGGGAAGCCAATTGAGTTACTAGGATATAAGAAATGAATGGTTTCCATATAGAAACAATGGGTGAAGGAAACAAAGAGTTCCTTCAGACATAGAAACACACCCAAGGCCATAAGAAAGTGGTCGAGACTATACTTGCATTCTCTACTGGTCTTTACTATGCCAAGATCAGTATGATAGAGGCTAATGCCGAAGTGAACAAAAGGTTTACTGAGAATTTCACTTTATGGCACGACCGGCTTGGCCATCCCGATCCAAACATGATGCGTAAATTGATAAGTAATAAAAAAGAGCACAAAATGAAAGAATGAAGAGTTATCACGAAGAATCTCACGTGTGTAGCATGTACACAAGGGAAACTCATTAGGCCAACACCAGTGAAACAGCTAAGAGCCCATTTTCAGATTTTCCTTTAAAGACTATACGTCTAAAATATGTTGGTGAATCATGTCCCAAGCATTTGATAGTTATAGTAAGTCTATGGGGGCAAGTGTGGAACATAAGTGTGGCGAATTTCCATACATAAAACGGCTTGGCCGAATCTTTTATTAAACGCATTACTAGAACATTACTCACGAGGTCAAAACTCACAGCTAAGCTTGGGGACATGCTGCAGAGTTGATACGCACCATGCCATTTAGTGAACATAGATACTCCCCATCTCAATTAAATCACGGGTCATGAGTCAGACATATCTCATCTAAAGACATTTGGATGTGCCAATTGCTCCACCACAGAGAAGTAAGATGGGACCTTAAAGGAAGATGGGGCAACGAAAACTCTCTTTGTGGCAACCTGTCGGGTTAGTGGTTGTGGATGGAAGATCAGAGCGAGTGTCAAACATGGAACAAACACGTTTTGGGTAACAAAGTATGTGGAAGCAGATACATGCTCAGTGGGAGACCGAATCGCTCAGCGGAGACACTGTACTCCGAAGTTGTTGGTAGGCTTTTCATTGATAGTGTTGGAATCATTGATGGGTTGAATCCGCAACATATCACTAATGCAATGAAGAACACGTTTGGCATGACGCTTGATTACACAACTTCATACAGAGCACTGGTATATGCACAAACATTGGTGAGAGGATCAGCAGAATATGGGTATTCGCGCCTGCCATCATATCTCGAGCAAATCTCCTTAGCAAATCCCGGTTCTATCACGGCTATAAAACTTGATAATATCATTAGATTTAAGTATCTATTTCTCTCTGTTGTAGCTTCTATCAGAGGTTTTAAGTACCAGAGAAGGGTCATTGTGGTGGATGGGACTCACCTACATGGGAAGTATGAAGGTACTATGTTAGTTGCAGCCGCACAAGATGGGAATTTTCAGATATTTCCATTGAATTTTGGGATCGTAGATGCTGAAGATGACCCTTCTTGGGAATGGTTTTTCACAAAATTGGTTAGTTGTTTATTTAATGAGCAGCCTCTGGTGATAGTCTCCGACCGGCATGCATCCATTAAAAGTGTGTGTGACAGTGTTTCCCTGGGCAACCCGAGGAATATGTTATTATCACCTTCAAGATTACATTGTCAAAAAGTATAAAGGGAAACATCTCTTGTACTTGGTGAAAGGTGCTACTTATGCCCATACGGTTTCAGATTTTGACCCCTACATGGCTGAGATACGGAGTGCAAACCCGGATCTTGCAACGTATTTGGAAGATGCCGATCTCAGCCTATGGTCAAGGGTTTATTGTCAGGGGGACAGGTACAACATAAAAACAAGCAACATCGCAGAATCTATTAATTCCGCACTGAAGCGAGTTAGAGTATTTCCTATTCAGTTTCCATTGGAGTACATAAGGGAGAAGCTAAGAAAGTGGTTTTGGAAAAGGAGAGATGATGCTTTGAGTCTCCCAAGTCACCATAGTCGTGGTGTTGAATACTTGCTTGCTGTTCGATCGGAGATAACAGATACGATGAGGGTCCAACCAATTGATGGATGACAATTCATTGTGAAAGGTGGCAAAATGGACTGTGTGGTTGATTTGGAACATGGAAAGTGTGATTGTTGTGTTTATGCAGTGGAGAAAATACCTTGCTCTCATGCTATAGCTGCTGGAACACATGCTGGTTTGCATATCTCCACACTTGTAAGTCCAGTGTACTCAAAGGATTATTTGTTTGCAAGATACTCGGAGAATATTTATCCTTGTGTTGGACAACAAGTTGAGGAACGCACATGCTTTCCTCCGAAGGTAAAACGTGGTCCGGGAAGACAAAAGAAATCAAGATGGCAATCTTGGTTGGAGCTATCCAGGACGAGAGGATGCAAACCCAGGAAACAACACAGGGTTTATAGATGCTCAAAGTGCAAGGAAACTGGTCATACGAAACCACAATGTAAGGAAACACTAGACGACTAACTTGAAGGTCATCCAGAAGACCTTAAAGTAAGTCGTCCAGAGTTTATTCCTCTAGAATACCTTCAAGTAAGTCGTCCAGAGACCTTAAAGTTAGTCGTCTAGTGTTTATTCTTCCACAAGACCTTCAAGTACGTCGTCCAGAGTTTAATCCTCCAGAAGACCTTCAAGTAAGTCGTCCAGAAGACCTTCAAGTAAGTCGTCCAGAAGACCTTAAAGTTAGTCGTCGTGTTTATTCTTCGACAAGACCTTCAAGTTAGTCGTAATGTTTATTCTTCCACAAGATCTTCAAGTAAGTCGTCCAGAAGAACTTAAAGTAAGTTGTCTAGAAGACCTTAAAATAAGTCGTCTAGAAGACCTTAAAGTTTGTCTATGTATTAAGAATTTGTGTTTAGTCTATGTATTCTATTAGGTCATCCAATATTCTGTTAGATCTTCAAATATTCTGTTAAGTCGTCTAACTACACTAAAAATACAAATCCTACTTTATCATAAATTAAAAGTACAAATCAATTTCAAGTACACACAAATCCTAATCTATCATACATCATATGTTCCAATGTTTACAGCAAGGTCCTTGTTTTCTTTCTCATGCTGGTCAGGAAGCTCTTTAAATATATCCACGGCCATCTTATCCCTCATACACTTCGCGTTGGGCTTAGCAAAGTCTTTTTGGTTAAATGGCATCCCAAGAGCATGACATTCAATGTACCTTAGAGTGTACACGCCACAATCACCACCTTTGGCCTGAGGGATATCGGTTGGTCCCTCATATGTGAATGGCTCCAGTAATAACTGCTCATGTTGTTCGATGGAAGCACACTCAAAAAGAAGATAAGAGAGCATGTGGAGAAAAGGCTCCATTATCACATCCAGTTCTGCAGGGGAGATACATGAACGAATGTTGTCCCAGACGACTATGTGTCTCTTAGGGATCAATATCCAAATAGCAATCCAATGAGTATCATTGTGGTTCACTGGCACATAGATATCATCAATATCAATCCCCCAAATCTTGTCCGTCCGGCAAAATGATGGTAAAGCGCCTTAATAATAATTCCACGCCCCACTAGGGAGTCTTCTTCCTAAACCGTAGGCATCGGGCTGCGTGTCCTTAAAATCCTTGTAGTTGGATCTCCATTGTTGAGAAAAGAGATGATTGAGGAAGCACATTCTCTCGCTCCTGAAATGTTGTGGCGTCTCCTGGTACCTCTTCCTCAAAACATTAATCCAAGCATCCATATGCTGCATATAAAATAATACAAGTCAGAAGATATCAGACGACTTACTATAAGTCATCTGGTAAGTCTTCTATTAAGAAGACTTCGTAGATGACTTATGGTAAGTCGTCTAGAAAGTCTTCTTCGTAGAAGACTTACCAGACGACTTACCATAAATAGTCTAGTAAGTCTTCTTCGTAGAAGACTTACCAGACGACTTATGGTAAGTCGTCTATGAAGATATCAGTAAGTCATCTAGTAATCAGTTTTGTCAGATGACTTACACAATCCTCCAGCCAAGATACGGAGGTCCAGAGGACGTGATACCACTAAGTTGGACTTATACGTGGTTTCTTGTCGAGAGGTGTTTTATAATGATTGCAAACACAAAATGTTGAAAAGCAATCAGTTTTTGTAGACTAAAGCAAGCTATTCTGCGAAAAGCAATCACTTACGGATCAGTTTTCAACCAATCGGCGAGCTCCTTCAACTTTTTCTTGTCAATTGGTGCAAAGGGATTATAGCCTCTAGAAAGCTTTTTCTTGTTTGGAATGATCAATTTGGCTGTGTTGTTTGCAGTATAAGGAGATTGCTGTGAGGCAGCAAGTTTCCTTGTTCGCTCAGTCTTTACACGGACAAGTGCCAAAGCAGCTTCCCTCTTTTTCTCATATCTAGCCTCCTGCTGTTGTTTCTCTGCTGGAGTGGAACTTGTTTTGGCCAATAGAACAAGGCTCCCAGATGCGGACTCATCTTCAGCTTTAACACTTTCAGCGAGAGATGTTTTATCCTTCTCCCCATTAACACTTTCACTAACCTCGGGTTCGTGCGAGGATGTCCCTTTAGTTTGAGAGGTAGTGTGTTCAAAGAATTTCTCTTTCCCTTGTTTGGTGATACGAACCTTTTTCTCCATTGCTTCCACACTTTCCAAGAGATGCTTGTCTCCTTAAGGCACGTCCCAAACCCTTCCCTCATGGCATCAAATATGTCCTTGAAATTTCTTTCAAGGTCCTCTTTGGTCATCCCAAGAACAGTCATAGTCACCTCTGAACGAGCCTCTGTGCGAACCTCTTCACTAGCCTCTACAAACTTCCCTGCACTCTCCTCTGCAGGTGCCCCTTCAGTAGCCTCTGTAGGTGCCTCTTCAGTAGCCTTTGTAGGTGCCCCCTTTTGAGCCTCTTTACGAACTTTCTTCAGAGGTCTTGGACTCTCTTCTTTCACCAAAACTATCACTTTCTTCGATGGACTCACAACTGCCGACTTTGTATTGACCCAAGTATCGGTGACTTCCCAGTAACCCATGGTCCACTTCCACGGTCTCTAATTAAACATAACTTTAATTATGTTCTCCGCGGCAAGGTCCTCACCATCAAAGTCCCATTTTGGAAACATTTCACCATAGTCTTTCTCCACAAAGTTCATCATTGTAGCCTGCAGTAAATATAAGATATGAACTTAGATATTTGAAAGATTAAGAAAGTCTGGAAAGAAAAGTCTTCCCAGACGACTTATAATTAAGTAGTCTGGAAATTCGTCTCGAAAGTCGTCTGGAAAGTCGTCTGGAAAGTCGTCTGGAAAGTCATCTGGAAAGTCGTCTGGAATGTCTTTCTACTGGAAGACTTTCCAGACGACTTAATTATAAGTCGTAAAGGATTGAAGTAACTACATGTCTGCATATAGCATCTTTAAAGCATATGCGTTCTTTGCCACCCATGTAAGCCAGTATCGGTGGAGACGGTCTGTTTGGTATGGGATTACAATAATTAGCACCCAATTCCGGCATAGCTGTGTACACCCAGATCTAGAGAGCTTGTATAAACCCATCAACAGTGTAACAACCCGAAATATCTTTGCCCTTCATAGAGTCCATCAGCACCTTACACGCGACTCTCCCCCATGGATAATTCTCAAACCGTTCTAAATTCATCACTAGCCTTGCCAGACTAACCCTTGTGGCGGTTGAATACTTTTTCCCTTCAATGTATCCAGTGAAGATGGCAAGGTACCCGAGCCGCTTGCGATCCTCCGGAGACCACCCTTCGCATATCTCTAGTGTTGCTATCATCTGCTCAGTAGATGGCCCAGCTTCGACATGAACTCCCAACATCCCCCAAAAAAGAAGACATCTCCTTTGTAACAATACACTTCGGTCTCTCAAGGTCCTCGATGTACTCATAGTTTAGACTAGTGAGGTTTTCAAACTCTAACAGTAAAAACCTCATAGGTTCTGGACCAACGAGACTCCACAGCTAATAGTTCTTCTGTATGTCCAGCTGGAAACCGAGCATGTAGTGAACCAGCCTTGAAGCCCAAGCAAATCCCAGCTCTTTAAACTTAATCAAAACTCCTAACTTTGACTCCTTTAGCTCTTCATATTCGTCACCATGGAGAGCTTTCTTTAAAGCAGTATGCAGCTTCGAACAATTCGTATGATATGAAATAGCTTTCATTGCGGGGGGCTCTTCCCCTAATGTATCTAACCTACGAGGGAGTTTTGGAATATCCATTTTTTTGTCTGCAAAACAATGAAAGACAACTATCTCAAACACACAATCATCCAATATAACATTTTAATTATAAGTCTGTAGTATAACATTTTAATTATAAGTCTGTAGTATAACATTTTAATTATAAGTCTTCTAAGACTTCCAGTAGAACATTTTTAAAGCAGACCTGAAAATTCGGAGAAGCCATAGTCGCCTTCGACACAGCGGTTATAAATCTGCCAAAATAGACAACCAAAAAGAAACGCGGTGAGAACGGTGACTTAAGAGACAACGTTTTAACTTAGCTAGGGTTTACAGATACGCCTCTGACAGAAACGCCGCTAGGGTTTACAGACAAACGGCGCTAGGGTTTCCTCTCAGATCTGAAATAGAGGAAGCGGCGGTCAGAACGGTGGTGAGAACGACGGTGATAACGGCGGTGAAAATGGTGGTGAGAATGATGGATTAGAGAGAATCGACGGAAATCACCTTCAAAATCGCCTCTTTGAGAGAAATGGCGTTAGGGTTTCTGAATTTCGCGAAAAAGTAAAAAAAAACTGTTATATATGCCCGATAAATAATCCGGCTAGGTTTAAAAGTACATTGGTAAAATGGTAAAATAAAAGGTTCGGTCTGGTTTGAACGTGCATCAGAAGACTTACTTGTAAGTCGTCTACCTTAGATATATTCACCAGACGACTTACTAGTAAGTCGGCCTAGACCCTAAATTTAACCCCTAAACTAAATTGACTAAATTAACTAACTAACCACGTTATAAAATCAAATTATACTTAAATAGTGTTTACTATACACAGAAATAAACACACTTAGGTCGATTTTAAATTTTTCAAAAAAACATTTATGCTTTCCAAAATCTAACCCTAAGAACACATACAATACTACAACATATGTTGGCAAGACCTAAACCAAAGAATATCATGACTCACTACTTTCACTCATCTATGTTGAAAACAATTAACTTTTGTTATATCTTAATTTATATCTCTTTAAACATACGTTAATTACATGATTTCAATTTTTCACTTATCAAAATATGTTTTACAAAAATTTTAAATTATTTTTAAGAAGTACTATAGTAGACGACTTACCAGTAAGTCGTTCAGATGACTTACGGGGGTTAGAAACGGAAAAAAAATTCGGTTTTTTTGTTCACACGGGGCTGATTGTAATTTCAATAGCCTTTTAGGTTACTTTTGCATTTGATTCAAGTTTGGGTTTACTTTTGCAATTCAAATCAAGTTTTGAGTCATTTTTGGCAAAAATCCCATCTTTTGGACGTCTAAATCACATTCTTTAGTTTGAGGATCTTGCCAAGACAATGACGATTGATTCCATTCTATCTCTTTTACCAGCTTATTATCTCCCCCTTATGTTGGATAGTCGGATTTATTAAAATGACAAACTGTGTACCTAGCCTTAAATAGATCACCCATGGTCGGCTCTAGGTACTTAATAATCGTGGGAGATTCATATCCAACATATAGTTATATATTCTGAAGGAGAACTTACGCTTAACTGCTGTCAACCGCAGCTTTGAAAGCAGTGCATCCTTGCTAACAAAACTCTGGTTGACGTAGATATTGTTACCATTCGATCTTTCTCTTTCAATAGCATAAATCTTTTTGAATTCTTGAAAACACATATCATCATCTTCTTCCAAATCCTCATCTTTAACCTTTCCATAAACACTGTAATCCTCACCATTCTCGTCCGCTTCAGCAATAATAGAGATATCAACATCCTTCTCCCCATCATCCTCCTCCCCATCATCCTCTTCCCCATCATGATTCATCTTCAACCAAATCATCACCATCTTCAAAACACTCATCAGCTTCATCTGTAAGAAAACAATTCTAGACGACTAACTAGTAAGTTGTCCAGGATAAACGGGTTAGTTTTGCATTTGACCGAGTTGTGTCAGATATTTGACTTTTCCTAGAATTACCAGTAAGTCGTCTCTGGGAAATCAAAATTTTTTAATATTTGTTAAGGCTATATGACTTATATGTACGTCGTCTCAGGTTATTTTGCAATTCGAATATAAAACTTAAATATTTAACTTTTCCCAGGCGACTTAGTTTAAAGTCGTCTAGGTAGAGGACTTACTTGAAATTCGTCCGAGATAAGCAAGTTTTGACCAGAATCTTGGAAAAAAATCTGGACAACTTCGCTTATTCTGGACGACTTTCAGGTAGGTCGTCTGACTAGACGACTTCCAAGTAAGTCGTCTGGGAAAAGTTAAATATTTAAGTTTTATTTTCCAATTGCAAAAGTAACCTGAGAAGACTTACATGTAAGTCGTCTAGCTTTAATAAAATATTTGAATTTTTGTTTTCCCAGAGACGACATACTAGTAAGTCGTCTCGAAAAAGTCAAATATCTGCCATAATTCGGTCAAATACAAAACTAACCCGTTTATACTAGACGACTTATAAGTCGTCTAGAGTATTCTCTAGATTTTTTTTAACAAACAAAGCTGGAAGACTTACAATAAGTCGTCCGTTTGCTTAGAAAACTTACCCGTAAGTCTTCTACAGTCAGACGACTTATGGGTAAGTCTTCGATGCGAACAAATCTGAAAAATTTTCAATTTCATACCTTTAACTAGTGAGATAACTTCCTAAGCACACATAGTCTTCTCCAACCACCCAGAACCTCAAAAGAAAGTAACCCACGAAGAATAGTATGCTTCAATGGCTTTACCAAGCATAAAATTTTTAGAATCAAAAACTTGAGTTTTTTGGATGAATATGGAGACAAAGTTGAAGAGATGTTGTTTTTAGTTCATAACAATTAAGAAAGAGATAGTGTCAATCAATTTTAGGTGCATTAAGAGCTTAAAATTGGTTGTTCATGGTGGTTGGGGTATTGATGGCAATGGCAATCTTGTAAATACTTGAAGATGATGAGGTTGAGAGAGTAAAAGAGCCATTTTCAGAAAAAAAAAACAAAAAAAATTAACGGCATTTTCGTAAATAATGTGAACATGTGGGGTGAATAGGACAAAAGAAAAGACAAAAAAGGAGAAGTTATTTTTGAGTTTGACTTTGAGTTTTGAGTCAAATTTGCAAAAAGCCCC